>VUQI01062467.1:9837-49277 GCA_015106735.1 Paratilapia polleni
ATGCAAGAAAAAAAAAAAAAAAAAAAAAAAAAAAAGACTTATTGATGTTCAGTAGGCAGTCAAACAGACTGAGTACAAGTGAAGGAAGAACATTGCTACCCTCCCCTGGAGTGGTCAAGCAACAGAAGTCACTCCAACAGCAAGGTATCTAATAGTCTGGAAGGTCATATAGAAACCCAAAGAAACTTCTAAGCAGCTTCACACATTGTCCAGTGTTCATGTTCATGAGTCCACCATCAGGACAGCACTGACCAAGAATGGTATGCATGGAAGGGCTGCAAGGAGAAGGAACTATTTTCCAAAAAGAGCCGCCCATCTGTAGTTTACTAGAGATCAAAGAGGAGCCAGAAGGCTGTTTGAACAATGTTTTGTGGACAGATAAAGCCAAAATAGAAATTAAATAAGAAGCATCATGTTTGGAAAAGGAAAACACTACATTCTCGGATAACCTTATCCCATCTGTAAAACATGGTGGTGGTAGTATCATGGTTGGGGCCTTATTTGACGCATCTGCTCCAGGGCGGGTTGTAATCATTGATGGAATAGTGAATTATACCACATGATTATAAAGGACGACACAACATTTGTCCATGAACTGAATCTCAAGAGACAGTGGGTGATACCCAAGAAAACAACCATCAGCACACAAATTGTTCTACCAAAAGATGGGCAAAGAACCAAGATAATCTTTTGGAAAGGCAGAGTCAAAGTCCTGACCTTATTTCAGCAGCCAGCAAGCAGTTCACATGAAGAAACCGACAAACATCCAAGAGTTGAATGTGTTCTGAGCACTGAAATGTACAGTTCCTCCAAGCTGGTGTGTAGGACTGATCAATAGTTTCCATAAATGTTTCGTATCAGTTACTGCTGTACTTGAAGGTTACATCAGATGCTGAAAGCAGAGGTTCACATACTTTTGCCACGTACACATAAGTAGAAATACTACTCAAATTAATAAATGACTAAGTCTAATATTTTCCTGTTTTTTTTTTTTTTGAGTTCTTTTTGTATACTCTTAGGATTTGTGTGTAAATGCAATGATGTTTAGATCCTTTTTCTGATGGAAATTTAGAAAATTTAAGGGTTCACAAACTTTCAGACACCAATGTACATGACATATCTTTATTTATATGGTGGGTTTCTGTGTGTTTGTGTGTTAGGTGCTGGGCGGTGCTGGAAATTGTCCCCCAGACGTCATTACCAGAGAGAAGGATGACAGCTGAGACAACAACCATGCCCGAATACAGCAGCCCCTCTGGTCCTCCCTCGTTAGCCTCCTCGCAGCTGTACACTAACATCTCGCTGGAAGAGTGAGTCTTTACTTAAAGTACTTGCCTCTCCTGTGTTGTCTTGCATCACAGGAAACCAACCACTACCACCTTTAGTCACAAGTCCTTGACTCAGGAAACTCAGGACTTTTTGCTCAGACCACTTAAGCCATTTCTTCCAAATATAGGCCAATAATTTTGAATTTAGCCAGTGGACAGTCTAAATTCAAGGTTCAGTTGTGCTGGAGAATACAAGCGTGTAATGTTGCTCTGTTGTCCATTTTCATACTTACAAAGGACTGCTAATCATTAACATCTTGAAAGGACTGACTCCCAGCACAACACAGACTTTAACCCTTTGCAGCTATAACACCTTCAACTCTTCTGGGAAGGCTTTCCACAAGGTTTAGGAGTGTGTTTATGAGAATTTTTGACCATTCTTCCAGAAGCGCATTTGTGAGGTCAGACACTGATGTTGGACGAGAAGGCCTGGCTCGCAGTCTCAACTCTAATTCATCCCAAAGGTGTTCTGTCGGGTTGAGGTCAGGACTCTGTGCAGGCCAGTCAAGTTCTTCCATACCAAACTCGCTCATCCATGTCTTTATGGACCTTGCTTTGTGCACTGGTGCGCAGTCATGTTGGAACAGGAAGGGGCCATCCCCAAACTGTTCCCACAAAGTTGTGGTATGCATGTCTTGGTATGCTGAAGCAATAAGAGTTCCTGTCACTGGAACTAAGGGGCCGAGCCCAACTCCTGAAAAACAACCCCACACTATAATCCCCCCTCCACCAAACTTTACACTTGGCACAATGCAGTCAGACAAGTACCGTTCTCCTGGCAACCGCCAAATCCAGACTCGTCCATCAGATTGCCAGATTGAGAACCGTGATCACTCCAGAGAACACGTTTTCACTGCTTTAGAGTCCAGTGGCGGTGTGCTTTACATCACTGTATCCGACGCTCTGCATTGCGCTTGGTGATGTAAGGCTTGGATGCAGCTGCTCGGCCATGGAAACCCATTCCATGAAGCTCTCTACATACTCTTCTTGAGCTAATCTGAAGGCCACATGAAGTTTGGAGGTCTTTAGCTATTGACTCTGCAGAAAGTTGGTAATCTCTGCGGACTATGGGCCTCAGCATCCGCTGACCTCACTCTGTGATTTTACGTGGCCTACCACTTTGTGGCTGAGTTGCTGTTGTTCCCAATCGCTTCCACTTTGTTATTATACCACTAACAGCTGACTGTGGAATATTTAGTGGTGAGGAAATTTCACAACTGGACTTATTGCACAGGGGGCATCCTATCACGGTACCACGCTGGAATTCACTGAGCTCCTGAGAGCGACCCATTCTTTCACAAATGTTTGTAGAAGCAGTCTGCATGCCTAGGTGTTTGATTTTATACACCTGTGGCCATGGAAGTGATTGGAACACCTGAATTCAATGATTTGGATGAAAAGTGAATACTGTGAAAAGTGAAAAGTGAATACTTTTGGCAATATAGTATATCTTATAACGAGCAGCCTACCTGTATCGTGCCTGCTCACATTGTTGCTAGAAAAGTAGCTGAGTAGAAATGCTAGTTGGCTAAATTGTGATCCATGAAATTGTGAAATAGTATTGATTTTAGCTAAAAGGAAATTGATTTAGGTAAAAGCCAACATGTGAGCATTTAGCCACTCACAACATCTGTGTCACATGTAACCAAGTCCAAATCAATTTGGTTATCATTATACTGATGCTCAGATATACAGGATATACCCTGATCTATGTTGTTTTACAACATGCATGACATACAGTACATACATGCAACAGTGCAGTGTATAGTACAGTGTAGGGCAGCCTTGTGTATGTCTCATCACTGTTTTGGCAAATGCTAGCTGGCACACCGAATGCGAGCACGGCTGTCTGTGTCATTAATGGCTTTCTGGCACTTACGCGGAGTTCCTTTAAGGTTGTGAGGACCGCTAGAATTTCCCACTCACGTTGACTTGAAAGTTGAGTTTGATGGTTGATTCTTGGACCTTGGGACATAATAACCAAGAGAGAAATCTCACCTCAAGATGAACTTATTTGTTTCTTCTCTGGTTAATAATAGACACGAACAGGCATCGAAGCAGTGCTGGAACGGTCCAGAACAGTGTTGAGGCACCTTCAATTAATAAGAAGTTAAATCTGATAGGCAGTTTAATACAAAATACTGTCAAGTGAGTTCATTTTTCATGTGCTGCAGCCTGGCGGTGCTTCCAGCTAATGCAACAGAGACAGTGAAGCCAGCACATTTTTTTTTCCATCTCATCTCCATCATGCATTCAGATTTCTATAACACTGCAGTCACTGTACTGCATGTAGCTAGCTCTACTGGAGAGGAGGGATGGTGGTAGAGTTTTAAAGCTTTAAAACCTTATTTGTGGGCAAAGTGATCCCCACTTATTTTCTTCTTTAGCTTTGACTGGATATTCTGGACATAAAATAATGTGTGATAATTTTACTCTCAGAGATGTAGAAATCTGTAAGAAAGAGCAGACAGGAGAGGAAGATGAGAGATTATTTTCAAAGGTAAGGAAGTGACATTTGATCAACTGGAAATTTAAAGCTTACATGTAATGTCCTAATTTATTTCAGATTTTTGAATCAGAGTGTAGATCTGTACATGATGTGTTGCTGAAGTTATCTGATTAATTCATATTGTGAAATGTTTTTCAAGGTTGAAAGCTAAACTGGGTAGTTTGCATTATTGTGGTACAGTTTGCAGTGAGGAACTATGTTGGATCGGTGCAGGGCAGACTGCAGCAGAGATATGACAGCAAAGGAATTCTGAGTTCAAATTTATGGGAGAATTTTGCAAAGATGGTGGTAGTTTTTACTTTCAGGGGGAAAAAAGCTTTAAAACCTTATTTGTGGGCAAAGTGATCCCTCCTTATTTTTTCATCAGATTTGACTGGATATTCTGTACATGCAGTTTTTATGTATCGTTGACCACTGAAATGAAAGTTCATTTAGATAATGCTTCAAAATTACTAGCCAAAGAAGTGCCTTGTTGCATTTCAGTATGACTGCTGAATAACAGGACTTATTTCTGTAAGGACTTGGAACAACTCTACTGGAGCTCACAATAAAATGTTATTATGTGACGTGTTTCTGAGTGAGTCATTTCACCTTGCAGCACTGCTACACTAGAAGTTAGTGTTCCCCCACCAACCAAATCCCACTTTAACCCCTCGATATGAAGGATTGAGAGGTGGACTCAGTGGGCAGCATGGAAGTCTGGAAATTGAAGGGCATAAATGCCACACCTTAAAAGAACAGAACCAGGGGATATCAGCTATTCCAGATTAATTGTCCTCAATTATCTGTAGTAGAATAACAGTGTCAAATAGCAGTCATATCAGGTCAGCCTTTAAATAATTTGGCAGGTATGAAACTCTTTTTATGCCATTACATTATCCAAACCCATTCTGAGATCATAAAAAATGGCACCAGATTTCCATTTCTGATACTAAGTTAGCTTTTTGTCATCAGCATTGTACAGTGTGCCATTTCGTTGATGGCTGAGTTTGACAGTGATGATACATCAGCAGAGAATTGTGTGAATGTGTGCAATTAGCAGCTCTTGTACTGAATATGTAATTATTTCAAAGCATCTTTGAATTGTAATCGCTCCCTGGCTCAGGCTTTCCCTTTCCATTAAATCCTCTTTCATTACACTGATTTGCAGAACAACCATTTTTCATTCTGATTGCTTGGCATGAATTTTTATTTCTGTGTTATTCTTTTCCCCCTACCCATCACCGTTCATTGTTCATCTCTTTAAAAAACCCGAGCTCCTGTGACCCACATGGCTGAGACAACCTCAGCGACAGGTACACTGCACTTCTTGCTTGGCAGAGCTTTTCTAGACCAAGAGTGCCCCCTAGTGGATTTTTATAAATTAGTTGGGGGGGGGGAATCATCTGTTGGGAGCACATGGCTGTTTATATGGCTTCAAATCCCAGTCCTCTAACCTTGTTCCCCTCATCTGTTGAGTCTTTTAGAGCAGCTTTGTGCTTTTAAAGCCATGGCAGAATGAAAGATGTAATATAAACGATAAAAGTAAGGACAGGGGATTTTGCAGCCTCGTCATTGGCCTTGTGTCACTGGGATCAGAAACAACTGTTTGCTTTTTGAGGTGTTGCAGTTTAAAAAAAACAAACACTTGGGAGTCTTGGTGAATAAAGGTAAAGGTGTTCGGGGAGCATTTCTCAGTCTGGAAAATGTAGTCTCACCTGAGGAGTGCTAGACTGTTGACAAGTCTGCCTTAGTCAAGTCGACCAGGGCTCACTCATCAAAAATACTCATCAAAAGTGTGCTGGAAGTGTCCATACAAACACGAAAAATTAACATGCCTCTCTCACCTTTACGTTTCCTGTTGTACTTCATTCTGCTCATGCTCATCTAGGCTCATATATACATATACAGAAACACCCTCTTCAGTGCAGTCGATACTTCCCTTTGAATGTCCCAGTGGCCTTGGCGTAGAGTAAGTTTCACTTTTATGAAATGTGGCTTTTGTTGAAGTTTGTTGACGGCTGACTCAACTCCTCAGAGACACCGTTTAGATCTGTTACCACTTTGAAGTTAAAAAGAGCTTTCAGAACTGACTTGTCTGACTGAATGAATAAAAACAGCATTATAGGTGGTAAATATCCATACCTTTATGTAAATAACCACTTCGATGTAATTGCTAATTAAAATGTAGCAGTTCATTATTTATGCAGATTATTTGTCAGTGGTGTAATGGTAATGGCTGAATTTTATGAAACTTGGTGGAGAGGTGAACCGTTGGCCCTGGTATAGGACCATCCTCTAAGAATTGAGGTTTGGGTAGCGCTGGTTTTAGCTTGCTATGTTAAAGTGGGCTTGCAAAAATAACAGGTGAGTAACCTCAGAGGGAGTCCAGAGGTTAGTAAACGTGACCTGAAGTTTGCTTCTTGTCCACCAAAGCAGTAGCAGTTCCCAGTCCAGAATCAGTTTCTATGAATTTCCACTCAGAAGGTCTGGGCCCAATTTTAAACAGCTGGCACCAGGATGGCACCACAAAACTCGTGAGCCCAAAGTTGGAACCACTGTGAGGGGCTACTGCAAGAAATTCACCAATGATGCAGCTTACAGATTCTGTCCACCATGATTTTCTTCCCCTGTAAACAACACCAACTTTTGTCACATAACACTGTGTAATGTCCAGTTCTCAAGAGATATTTGAGATATTTGAGGCCAGATGGTGGTGTTTCCTTTTTGTACACAGTCCCTTACAAATATATGCATAATATACAAAGACCTGACTCTAAAATTTCATGAGTTAAAGCAGGTTTTGTGTTTGCATGTGTGATTATTTAAATTTTTTTTTTCACAAGCAGTGAAACCTCGTGCAACCTGAGCCTTCAGCTGTGTGTTTTTTGAACAGGATGAAAGGGTTGGGCAGAGGGGGGCTTGCTTGGGAGCAGGCTGTATGTAGACTGCCCACTCAGTCAGATATGAGAAATGATTATTGATGATGTATGAAATACTGGGCATACTCTCATACCAATAAGAACGAATAATCAAGATTATAGTTTTTGTAATATTTATACATTTTTATAAATGTTCAAAGAAATGAAATGTTATGTTTCTTCCTTTTCTATGCTTTTACTTGCCACTTTACCTTTAGCTTTCCTCCTTTTGAATAGAGGTTACAGCATGTTTAACAGAGATAATGGGCCCCATCGCAGTCTCCTGCATCTGTGAATCTGTGAAACGAAATAGGAAAAATAGCTGGTCAGAAAACTATATCAAATCTGAGTTTAAAATGGTTGTGACAGTTGCTTTTGGCAGCATGGTAAACAGTGTATCTTTCATACTTTACAAGGTCAGAACATGAAAACAAGCCACACACTCCTGTGAATGCTGTAAATGGATCCTTGTTCATTGGGATGGATGTGCTTGAGTCTTGCATGCTTTCATTCAGATGAGTACAAGTGTCAGTTTAGGCAGTTTGGCACGATGTGCAGAAAAAAGCTCCCCTCAGAGGTAAAACAAGCAGGTCAGCACCTTTCCTCAGCCACCTGCCATCAAAGTACAGCAAGAGGTCATGGACTTCGGCAGCCATTTACATGCATATTTCTATAAAAAAAAAAGCTAGAATTAATGCTCCCACTTAATTAATAATTTGGCTGCTCATTTGAGACCTAGACTAGACCTGCACTACACTGAGCCTGTGGGACTTGATACTGTGCACCACTACATAAAGTTTATTATTATGTTACAAACTTCTTCCAAATGTTAGGTTACATCTTGGGTTTTGTCCATGATAATTTGGGACAATCTCATTAGTTGAATCTCATTCAAATTTTCAAAAGTTTGAAAATGCTAACTAATAACTAAAGAAGAAATCTAACCATCTTATTGTCTTATTTTACTGGTGATTAGTTGGGTTTCTTTGTTAACTGAATTACTTTTAAAAAATTATCAAGTGATTTCCATAAAACTTTACCAGAGGTGGGGCTTAACTCAGCTTGCAAGTGATTAATGATCTGAATCTGGATCTTTATCGAGAGGATGAAGAAGGATGCTCTACCATTTTTCCATCATATCTTCACAAACGCATATTAAATAAGAAAAATTGGAAGTCATAGACTTGATTATTTCAAGAAAACATTCTAAATGAATCCAGATCCAGATATCATTTTAGGTCCAGGCACTAAATTCATTCATGGTGTGTTCACACAGTTGGTTATAAATTGGCCATAGGCGTAGGGGCAGATCCACCCCTTGCTCGTCACAACTGGTTTCAAAACACCAAGATGGTGACGTTGAAAACACTAATCCTGAGGCTTCAGTGGGTGAAGTCAAAGGGCTACGTCCATCTTTTATACTGAATACTGTGATTTGTACTGTAGCAGCAGACACTGTTGGGAAATTGGGTGGTAAAAATGCCAACTTTGCTGCTCTGGCACTACATAAATACAGACAAATTGTCCACTGAAACCTTTGCAATTATAAAGGCATACAGTCTGCAGATAGCTCCCCTCCTTAGCCTGTCTCAAAATGTGGATCACAGAGGGCAGTACTTATCCATGTTTTGACGTCATGGTTTATTTCAGAATTTGTCTCCCATTTGCTTGTGGAAGTGAAATGTACTGCGACTCTGTGTATCTGAAAAGTGGAAAATTTGTCATCAGTCCTGAAGCTTGTTTCCTTTCATAGAATTTGCTCAAAGTGAGCAACAAAAGCTCTTCCCCGACTGTCTGAGGCTTATTAGCTTTGGCGATTTGAAACACCACAAATGATGCATAGTACGCTGTCTTTGCTGTTGCTTGTCCTTTTAATTAGCTTTGTCTCCCTTATGCCCCTGCTGTGACTCAGTATGTCACAACCAAGAGTTTCAAAACTGCACAGCCAGTGCAATAAGACTAAGAAGAAAGTGAAATAAATTAGAAAGTAAGGCAGATGTGAGTTATTGTGGCGTAATGCTTGGGTGTTGCTAATTTAAGTCCCATCTGATGCCTCGTGAAGCAATACATCAAGTTATGCTTTGTGGAAAAGGAACAGCAAAAAAACACATTGGTATGCAAACTTTTGCTAGCAAACTATAAACTCATTCAGTCGTGGGCGCAGTTTTTATTTTGTCTTTTACTCTCAAGTTCATAAATTCATATTCCTGCGATCAGACGATGACAAATCCATTTTGGGGATATTGTGTTCATGTACTGATACACAATGATATCAACACATGAACAGGATGCTCTTTGGATTTTTCCTAGCTGCCCAGTTGTCAGTTGATTAGGTACAGCAAGCCAAAACTAATGCTGTCTAATAAATTATAATCTTCATGAAAGATATGCTGTTCAGTTGCAACAGATTTATGAAGCTGTATTTTCTGGTGCTGGTTTTTTTTTCTGTACAGTGTTGAGTTTGTAATATTTTATCACCCTCGTTGATATAAAAGGATGCAGTGAGGTGCAGATCAGTGTTATCAGTCACCGATGTGAATCCGTCAGGCTTTATGGATAAGAGACGTGTCCTCTAATAATATTTGCCTGGTTTTAAATTAAAAATAAAAAATTGTGTTAGATAAAATTTGATTTTCATGAAGGCATTGATACAACTGAATATGATTTATTTTAATTTGCTTGAAAGAAAAACAGCCCAATCAAACTAAAACATGAAACTCAGACAGGCATAAGACACGCTGTGTTTGACTTTGAAGGTTTATTCTGTTAAGAAAACACATGTTCCAGGGTTGATAATGATGTTCAGGGAGGCTGAAAACATTGATATCGCTGCGTAGATTCAGTCTATCACCAAATGCTTTCCATCTTGAATTTTGCATGGGGACGCTCCGTCCCCTAATTAGAGATTTCCAATACCATCTATAGTTTGCTACTCTTGCAGCAATTTCAATAGGTAAGCAAAGGCGAGGCAAAATATCCACGATCCAATGTTCTGTTGGCCTTACTTGTGACAGAGGCAGGTTAGCGCAGCTGATATCATTTACCAGACATTTAGCCAAAAAGTGCTATTTTTGGCAGGCAATCTGGGGGCATACGGGATATATGGCCCAATCATTCTGCCTGTTGCTTTCTGATGTGTAGCAGATGCATTGTGATGATGTTTGCGAGACATGGAAAGACCTCTGAATTTGTCACCTAGTCCAGCCAGCTGATGTCAAGTAGCTGACGGTTGCATTGATCACATCTGCTTCGAGTCTCACAGATGTAACAATATTACTGGGAATACCAGTGTTTCGAGGAGTTTTACTTTCCTTCACAGAGAAATGTCCCTTTCCTTCCGTGCGTTGCTCAGTCGGCCGAAGGTGCTTGATGCTTGACTAATTTATTGTTCATAATAATTACAAGAGTTGTTCTCTGTCAAGCACAATCCTGTATATGAACTGAGTGACTTGTTCAGGGACGCTTCCGTTGAGCATGATATTTAAGAACTCGTGTTCTTTGCTGTTGCACATTACTTTTGTTTTTGATTTGCTTATTTTCATGCCATATCTGGCACTGACTAAGCTAACTGAGTTTAGCAGGTGCTGCAGTGTGGTTGGTGACAATGCCAGTAAGGCGATGCCATCAGCAAAGAGGAGGTTGTTGAATAGATGGCTAGCACTCCTACTCCAGCGGTGCCAGTGACATGATGTTCTAGATGTAAATAAGTCTGGTGATGGGATACAGCCCTGTCTTGATCCAACTGTATTCCTAAACCACTCTCCTATTCTCCTAATTTCACTGTCATAATAGCTTTGTTATAGTGGGCTGCTATGAGATTGCAAATCTTTTTCGGGAAGCCATTATGGTCCAGGACCTTGAAAAGGACCGTACGTGATCAAATGCCTTCTTGTAGTCAGTGAAGGCCTGGGCTATCCTTCTGCCTTATTTTCCTAGAATTTTACTTGAGTGGTTTATTGTGCTTTATTCAGCGTATTGTGCTGAATTTTACATTATAGCACAAAACCTCCTGCAAGTGTGATGTGAGGATTCTCAAAATAACTGACGTGAAGTCCTGCCTTTCAAAAATATCTGACACATCAACACTGAACGCTTGTCTTTTCTTTCTTTCCTCTGCATGCGACTGTTTACTCATGTTTTCATTTCATTTATGTGACAGGGGCAGGTTAGCGCAGCTGATAATGCAGCAAACTGTACAAACTGATAATCTTTCCAGCACACTATTTTTGTCACGGGTGAAGCACAAGTTGGCACTGTTCAGCTGTATGATCATCTCATCTGCCTGGATTAATTAAAAAAAATACTGTTCTGGGTCCTTTTGATGTGTTTCTTCACAACACACAGTCCAGGAAATAATTCTGCACAGTTTTCAAATTTCCTGTAAACAGTGGTCTCCATGCTCACTTTCAACACACAGTCAGGAAAAGCAACAAAATCCTCAAACCAAAGCTTATCAGATTTGCCACTCTCATTATACGCTTGCAAAGCCATAATTAAGGGATCTACAAATCTCTGTTATTCTGAACAAGATGTGTGGGGTTTTTTGGTCACCTCTTCATTGTGTTTTTGCTGGTTATTCAGCAATTCAACGCTTGCCCAGAAAATATAGCCTCATAACATTTTTCCAGATGGCTGCAGCTATTTATTTTAAGTAATTTTTTTAAGTCTTCCAACCCCTCGGTTGTCACACACATCACAGTACAGCAAACAGGGAACGACACGAAAAGGATAACTTGCACTAAGACTCTTGTAGATGGAAGCAACCTCCAGCTCTGAAAAGTCAGGATATACCTGAACTGGTCAACTCACTGTTAATTGTTTGTGTGGAAGAGGGACCGAGCATCCAATCCCATGAGGTCAAAAAACAGAAAACATACCAGTGTGCTACCAATAAAGGCATGAACATCTGGGGCACAGAGAGTTGCTGTGGGAAATCTGAAGCAGCCAATTATAGAGCAGCCACGGGTCACCTGCTTACCAAAGTTTAAAGACCTTACACACTGACTCTCCTGGCCTCTGCCCCTCACATACGAGGCAAACTAATGAACACAAAAATAAATCATAGTTTAAAAACAATCAGGAATAACATAATGAACTGGCCGCTGGGTACACTGCGCGATTAATCATAATTTATGTTTAACATGTTTAAGTAGTGTTTCTTCTCTGGATAATTAAAAGGGGGGCAACATCCCATATTAACCAGCTTGTACTGACAATCCTCCACAGACACACAGTGGGAGAGTTGTAGTGAGCAGCCGGCTTCTGTACAACACAGTTACACACACACACACACACACACACACACTGGAAGTCTGCCAAAGGGCCATAAATGTGCTTCTAGTGACTGTCAAAGCTCCAACGTTCCTGTGTTTTCAGTGTGGAAAAGAGCACTACAACAGCAGCTTCTCATGGCTGTTAAAAAGCTCTCTGTCTCTGTGGTCAGTCCTCGGTGTTGCCTGATCCTCCACATTGCGCTCTAAGTAGCCACAAAGCCGCCTCTCCTAGTGACATTGATGCATCACTTCTTTGTATTTTTTTTTAATGCTTGGAGTGAGAATTCTACCTGAGTAACAGAACACAACAGCTGTAATCAAAACCAAATAACGTGAATGTGTTGGAAAAAGAATACTTGCTGCCATAACACCAAGGGCAACTCGAGACTGAAATGGAGTCGTTTAAAAGATTAAGGAAAGTTGCCACAGAAGAGGGGACTGTGATGTCCAGTCAGGCCATGGAGGAGCAAGACGACCAACTGAATAAAGAAATGCCTAAGCGGAAGAAGGTGAGGATGTTGACCAGGAGGCCCTCATTCACATGCATGTAGGAGAATCATCATTACTCATATGCTCTTCCACATACAGCACTGTGACTGTGGAGGCTGGGAGATGTGTACACACCCTTCGATCCACGCTGTCCCTCTCAAAGGCTCACTCCTACGTTGTTAACTGAATAATGTAATCAAGGTTGATGCCGTCTCATAAATGTGTATCAGAAAGTGACCCTGTGTTGGGCTGAAAACACAATTTTCTGTCAAATCATTTTCAAAACTTTTCAACTCAAGGAGGCACTGCATTGAACCTGAAGAAATTTCTCCAAGGATCCGTCTCAATTGTCTAGCCATTGCATTGTTGTTGAGATTGTATAGTAAAACTGCAGATGTAGTTTTTTTTTTTTTTTTAAATGATGTGTGGAGGACGAGTTCAGGAGTCTCACAGCCTGAGGAAAGAACCTTCTCCAAAGTCGGGTGGTATGGCATTGGATGTGTACGAGTTGCTTACCAGATGCCTGCAGGGTGAACCAGCCGTGGCTGGAGTGTCAATATTGTAATGTCATTTCCTTCAGGCTCCAGTAGATGGGTGCTGATCAGGCTTCCCTTAGGTCATTAAAAAAGATTTTAAAAAGTCTGAAAATAAAATCAAGAATAATAAAGACTATGTCCTATATTTCCCTTAAAATGGATGCAACTATAAACTTTTCAAAAAGTATTTTTAAGACTGTCAGGAAAAAAAATAATCAAGGGTCACTAACCTTATGTGTATTTTGTACTGGTTGTGTCACAGTAGCAATCAGTGTACCCTAGCATTTGGCATATATACGATGTAGCTGCTGATGTTTCTTTGCCTGGTCCAGACAAGGGAAAGGAAGAGAGATACAGCTGGGAGTTTATTTCTCACTGCCAGCATGAAGAGAAAGTAATATAGGCGAAATCAGCCAGAGAGCACCAAATCAAGGTTAAGCTCGCTCATGTACAACGATGAATGTTTTAACCTACTTTAAATATAAGTGGACAGATATCAGCTGAACAACTGAAGGTAAAAAGGTATGAAATGTTTGTTTGGTTCCTTTTTATACTTCATATTCTACTATATTTATCAGGCTGTTTTTATATGTATAAAACAGTAACAACCTTCCCCATGTGGAGGGTCATTCTAAGCCCAGTGGCATGCTGAGCTTGCAATACACTAGCAGAAATGCTAAATAATTAAAAACCACATATCAAAGTAATGTTTTAAAGTTCTTTGTTTTGTGTAGCAGTCCAAAATCCAAAGACTTGACTGTCATGTCTGCCACAGGAAAACATCAAGTAATGTTTTGTAGTTCAATTCAATTCAATTCAATTTATTTATATAGCGCCAAATCACAACAGTCACCTCAAGGCGCTTTATATTTTAGGGTAAAGACCCTACAATAATTAATAATTAGTTACAGCTTGTTCATAAAAGCCTGGATATAACTCATCATTTCAGCATTATTTGTTTTTTTATTTATTGAGGTCTTTAAAAGGTCTTTAAAATCACTGATTGATTTTTCAAATGTTGCAGGAGCCCTGATGAGGCTCTGGGCAGTTTAAATTCCCCCTGACAGTAGAGCGTTCTGATTTTGGGCCATGCACATCCCATACTGTGTGAAGTTTCCAGTTAGAATGCTTTCTCTGTAGTAATTAATAACTTTTTCAGTTTCATTAAGAAGTGTTTGTTTCTGAGGGTAGAGATGTGTGGCCATGGCAGGTTATGAGATATTAATTCCCAGGAACTTAAAACTGTTCCCGTGCTCTACCTCAGCTTCACTGAGGTAAACAGGGAGGTGGATCTTTGTCTCATTTCAATCAGCTCCTTAGTTTTGTTGATGTTGAATAGAAGGCTGTTCTCTGTTTACCACACTGCATGTTTCTTTATGGTGGTATCTGTGCTGAATATGTATTTTAGTGGTACACAATCATGATGCAGTTCCAAGTTCTCTCATGTGCACATGGACTGTTGTCATATTCTCTACCTTTCTCGAGTCTTTCACTTTTTCTCACCTCCTTTTACAGCAAAGCATTTAGTTCTCTTAGTTTGGCTGCAAAGGAAAGCAACAGAAAGTAACTAATGAAACCTACAGCACATTACAGCAGGAGCAGACAAATGGCCAAAATTAGAGTTTAAAATGGAAACACTGATTCATAGGTTTAGCCCTGACCTGCCATATGCTTTACTACCATTTGTGGCTAATTTAATATTTAGGACAATGTTTTCCTCCTACTGTAGTATTTTTGTTTCTCCCCAAGAGATCCCTCTGCCGGCTGGGAGTTGGCCAGCTACCAGCAAACCTGAGAGAGCCAGGCTCTATTTCATCGACTCCTAATGAAGATTAATTAATGTAGAGGGCAGCCATTTATAAATGATAATTACTTTTAAAAATGTAAAGGGTCAGAAAGATGAATGTAGTATAAGACAGCACAGGTATGTCACTACAAAATGATCATAGTCTAATGCTTAAGTGTTTTGTTTTGTGCTAAGAGGTGGACCAAAAAGAGAACCATCTAGCCAAAATCAAGACAACCTATACAGTAACACATGCATACAGGTAAAACACAAGCAAAATGTAAAAACAAAATGCTCTGGTTGACGATGCAGGTGAGTCATCTCAGCAGCAAACAGCTGCTGCTCCAGAGATCACAGGCTGGCCAAAGTTCACGCCATCCCAGAAGAACAGTCTTATCTCAGAGGGCCTTTTGGTAATTGATAACACACACAAAAAAATCAGGGACAAAGTGCTGCATGTACAATTTTTATTAATATTGCAGATTGGACAGCATAGACAACCCCCCTCCCCTTAATATTGATGTGACTCTTACTTTCTTTAACATTTCTGCTCACTCAAATCGAAGAATCCTGTTTCCTTTTGTGCTCGTTTTTCACTCATGTATGTGCTTTCTCTTCAGGGAGCCACCATAATTTTGTACTCTGCTGAACTCTGTAACCTGTGGCCATTTGAACAAAAATGATGAAAATATTACTTTTAAAACGGTGTCCAGCGGAAGGATTTTAAATGCGTCACCATCAGGCAAATATAACCTCAATGTCAAGCGAAGCCGGTGCTGAAGTGCCTTAAACCTGCATTCTCCTGCGGTTACTAAAAGAAGTCCAATTGCATAGCAGTCTATGTGACAGCTATCCAAATTCTCACTTTTCTGATTAGGTTTTGATAACTACTTTTAAGTCTTACTGAATGCAACATGATTTTTTTTTTAAATTATGGTTGCATTTAAAGTAAAATAACCAGGATTCAATTAAGGGCGGGGCTATCTGTGATTGAAAGCTCCCTACCATTTGCGTCTGTAATGCCCTCAGTTTCTCAGTCAAATCCACTCTTCACCCAGGACACCCAGCTTGAGTCTTTTAAACACTGGGTGATGTCACGGTGCATATGTCCATCTTTTGTATACAGTCTATAATCTAAATATAAGAATAAATGATGGACAGTGTGTAACACATTTCTGAGTCCCTCTCGTCATGCAAAGTAAGGTTCTGAAAACTCAAGTGGTTTTCTTTGACGTTGGCCTTTCGATGACGATGTTTTTCGAATGAACAATGAAATGGACCGAAACTGTGCACACTCATTAGCATTTACTGTGTGGTTATGAGAAGCTTCAGTTGATATTAATTTAATTTAGCATGATATTGTGGTTTGTTTTAGGCCACTCTAACCTTGAACAGAAAGTTCTCCACCTTTAAAGGACATGCAGAATATATATCTGGGTTAACAGGGAGAAAATCCTCCCTTAATAACATTCAAATCCCTTTCTGACTTACTCACTGATTCAATTTCTCTGTTCAGTGAAGTTTAAATAGATGAAATATATCAGTGGAAATTGACTCAGACTGAATCATTTTATTGCTTCGTGTGGGGAATCTGATGAATTGTGTGCTAAAGGTTTTTCTCATAAAAAGTAGTTTGTTATTTCACAAAATTTCTAAAATGCTGATAAAAACAGAATGTATAAAGTGTCACTGCAGGTGTTAAACAGCAGATAAAGATTTCTGTTGCTCGGTGACACATTTACAGCTGTGGCTGAGAGACCTGTTAACAGCAGTCAACTCACCTCCTCACAGATCTGTAACACAGAGATAAACTCATTTTTCTCCTGTATGTGTTTGTCTCCCCCTCAGGTCAGAAAAAGCCGGAGAGATTGCCACCATTCCACTGACGAAGGTATGACTTTACACTCCTTTTTGTGTGCTTTGATTGGTCAACTGGAGAATTTCATTTAAAAAATATATATATATATATATATATTACAGACTTTCTGGATTAAATAATAATAGGTTAATATACAGAAAGTATAAATCCTAATCTTTTAGGACTCTAGGACAAAAAAACCCAAAAACACACTGTACCCCGTATCTTGTTGGAGAAACTGTTTTGGTTAAGTAACACTAGAGTAAAAATAGGACAGCAATCTCCTTGCAACTAGGAAAAATCAGTGATTGCATTGAATTTTTTTTGCTGTCAGAAACCAATTGCAAGCAGTTTCAATCACAAGGCAATTGCACAAGTCACCTGTTGGGAGGCAGCCTGACCCCAATCACAGTCCGACTCGTACTGTCTGCAGTCGCTCTCAGATCGACTGGCAAAGGTTTGCAAATAATTGCCTTCTAACTTATTAACGCAGAGAGATTGCCAGCACGTTGCAATCAGTCTGACTCAGTCTGGACCGATGAGCGCAACTCGTCTCTTTGAAATTATGGACTCGATTCAACTGGTTGCCAACTGGTTGTATTCTGGTTATATTCCTATATAAAAGCAAGGTTGCCAAGCGCTTGTTTCATTTTGCAGCTGAACTCTGAATATAAGTAGTTAATGTGAATTTCTGTGTTTGTAGATGGCAACAGATTTGCGATTTTCACCATTTTCATAGTTAATTGCCATGTTATCACAAACAAATTGCATCTAATTGCCAAATTGACCCATTTCAATCTCAAACTGATAGCAGACCAATTGTCTTGATGCACCAAAGTCACTTTGAAGACGGCAACTGACTGCGAGTGGTCCCAGACTTGACTCTTTGAAACAACCATTTCAAAGGCAACAATATTGCAAGTTCATTACAACTAATTTTGGTCTCCAACCACTGTTTTCCCTAGTCTGACTGTAGCATGAAGAAAATGGGTGGATGGATGAGCCACTTATACATTTAGCTAATTTAGCTAATAATAACCACTGTCAATTTAACTTTACTTAATGGTTATTTTACTGTGGAAAAAAATATTAAATTATAGCTAATATTTTTTATTGATTGGTTTGTTAGACCTTTGTCTGGATGATTATTGTTTTTGTTGGCTTTCTAAGTATTTTTTTCAGTTAGTTTGAATTGTTTCTAAAGTCTATAGTTGATTTCAGATTTTTTCACACTTTTTGTTTTAGCTTTTAGTTTGGTTTTAGTTAGCTATAAGAAATCTGGACACAAATAATCCATAAGTATGAATATTTAAAAATCTTGTTTTCTCTACCTTCTGTAATGAGTCAGGCTTACATAAACTAATAACGATGCCTTCACCTTAAAACCGGCAGAAGAAATGTGATGCGAACAGTACACATTGTTTGTGGCGACCTCATTTGAATTGATTATTTTCTGCCCATTTCTGTTTCCATATATGGTGTTTAAGAAACAGTATACACTAATGACATAACAAAAACCCGTATGTGCCCTGAAGCCACATGCTGGGCCAGATAATAGTTTGTGTTGAGATCAACTGCAGCAAGATGTGATCACAATGTGTTTGTATTCAATAACACAAGAAACAGTGATTCTACCCTGCTAACAGCTTCCTGTGGCGCTAATGGAAACATGCAGCAATTGACTATGGTGGCTGGCTTGGCCTACCTCACAAACTAATTTAGCAGTCAGATCGCACTATGGAGCCATCCTGACCTGATCTCTTTAGAGGTAAAATAACTCGGGAGAATAAAGATGCACTAGGCAAGATTTAATGTAAAAATCCACACATTATCAACCTAATGCAAAAATTAGGCTTTCTTAGTGAAATTAATAGAAACAAATATTCTAAAGTCGGCAGGTTTTTGTATTTCTACCAAACAGGGATATCTGCTAAATGTAGTTCTACTTCCATCTGTATCATTACAGCAGCTACATACACTGGATGTGATTTGTTGCAGAGATTGGGCCTCGGGTCTACATATCCTTACTGAATTATTTGTGTACATGGTGGGGACTAAATGTATCCCCTCCACAAAGTTTTTTTTTTTTTTAGCCTGCAACTTCGAATGGTCTATAGTGCAACCGACAATAAAATCACAAATGGACTTTCATTCCTGTGACAGTAGACAAGACAAAGTGTGGGCAGGGACGATCCTGGTCCAAATCTACCTTAATCCATGCATGGCTTTTCAATATGCCACCAAGCACCAATAGGCTGTTTCAGCATGAAAACTTACACCTAGCTAAATGAAAGAAAAAGGAAAAGGATGCAGATCCTGCAGCAGATTGTCAAATTTTACAAGACCCTCATAAAATATCCTAGAAATCCTGGAAATATTACTGCTATCAAATCATCAACATCAAAATTCCCTATAAAGGTAAGCTCTCCAACTTCTCGTTTCAACCTGTTAGAAAGCTTTTATGTGCAGTCCGTCTCGTAGTTTTGTAGGTTGTTGGCTGCAGTCGCTATGATGGGCCGATAAAGAGGAGTAGACACAGTGCTACATGAAAAGATCAGTCCGAACCAGAACTTGCAGGTTGTCCATGTAAACCATATTACAGCGGTGAGTCATTCTCATTTAACTTTTTGTATTACGTTCATTCCCTCGTATCCGCAAGAGGAAATTAATTTAATTTTTTTAAAAAGGGGTTAAAACCTTCTTGCAAATGCAGTGGTTGCATTTAAGTTCTGAACTTTTTCAGTCGAAATTCATAATTATTCTATAAATGTTACATTGACAGCAGCAATAAATAAAAAAAATACACCATCAGGCTTAATAGTCTAACCTTAGATCGGCTTGGTGTTGTAAAGTATTAAGCTTCCTGTTGTGTCCTCATTTTCCACACCATCCATCACCCCCTCCTGGCATTCCCTGTAGATCATTAATGAACGTTACAGGGCTTATTCCTGGGTGGCTGAGCTGATCCAGGTGTTTATAGCCATCAGTGTCACTGTGTCCTTCCTGGTCATGGGATCTGCTATGAAGCACACCAGTAAGTTTACTAATTCCCATAAACTGCTTATAAAAGATGAAGGTAGCCACTGTGACATCACTGTTGGTTTGGGGAAGTCCAATTTCAAACCTTCACTATTAGCACTTTGGCTGCATCCATGTTGGCTTTTTGCAGCCAGAAGTGGCCATATTTGGACAAGAGTGTGGAGTACTAAGTTGTCAGCACTGGTCAGCAAGGTGCATAGCATGGATTCTATCACGGGTGCATAAAATAGACCACTAAAATAATTAGTGCTAAGTAAGATACAAATAAAATACTAGAATTTTACTCAGTGGACAAGCTGTTAACATCACAAAAAGCCATATTAGTTGTCCTATAATTGCATTGAAAATGTTCCAACAGGATCACCTGTGTGACCACATACCTCGCACCAGACTATAAACTTATTCATTTCTGCTGTAATTTGGGAATTTTAAAATGGGGAATCTATGGGGACTGACTCACTTTTGGATCCAGCCTCAAGTGGACATTCAGGGAACTGCATCTTTTGGCACTTCTGCATTAGCTTCATCTTTCAGCCCTGGAGGCTGCTGTTTGTTCTGTCCTTAATATTACCGGAGAAAAAAGAGAAAGCAGAGAACATGATTCATCTCAGCAGTACTACTACAGCTATCGACGTTTCTCTCGATTAGATTATTTATATTTAAGAATAAGGCATGAAGTGTTTTGTTTTGACCAACTGCTTGTATTTCTTTCAGTTGATGGTCTGGTGAGCTCGCTGTGGAGCAGCAGGTTGGAGTGGCTGTCTAAAGCCTGGGAGCCAAAGTTGCCAAATAAACAGCACATCTGCTCAGCGAGAAGGTGACGATGGGGAGTAAAAGTGTTTAGTTTGGAGAGCCTGATATGTGGTTCAGTTTGAGGGGACACAAACATCCGATGGTAAAGATTCATGTGTCAGAGAGCACCAACATCAGCTGTTCATATATAAAAGTTTGTGAGCAGCAGCTAACAGTTTAATCAATTGTATATTTGCCATCATTTTAGTACCACTTTGTTCAAAGCTACGTGTCCTTTGTCAGATGTGGCACACAGCAGGAAGTGGTTGTCTTTAGACACGTTTGCACGTTACTGGAAATACTGTGTGATTTAGGAGAGGGATGGACCATACAGGAGGCAGAACACATGATGCCCTCTTGCTAGCGGTGAATGCACTGGCATATTAGCTGCTCTGTTCTCACATGCAGGGAGCTGGCAGGTTAAAGATGGGCCACTGATTGCATCAGACATTTGCATTCTCACATACACCTCTGTCGGGTGATGTGCAAAAAAAGTTCATAGTTCAAGGCTGCAGTGCTGCAGGTGCCTTATGCTTGCAGTTATATAATTTCATGTAATATTTTATGGAATTCAAATTATTAATAATAATAATATTAGCTTTATTTATAAAGCAGACACAGGCAGTTTAATTGCAGAGATTTCATATTACAACCATTTTCAATGGATATAGTCTTGGCCAAGTGGAGAGGTCATCAGGGGGCTCCCAGCCTTCACAGAGCCTTTCATGTGGACAACCAGGTGAATATTATGTCACTACCAAGGCTGAAAGGTAAAAGAAAAAAGAATATTGAGCCTACAGAATAAAATGAAATGCTTGCTCAGGCTGTCCATTCATATCTTCTCTTCCCACTGGAGAGATGAACCAGTGTATCTCTTCCCTTTATTAAGGCTTTCAAGAGCTGTTACTCAATACATTTAATAATAATCCTAAAGGCTGCAACACATTGTATGGTAAACCTTGAATTCCCTTTGATCATTTAAATAAAGTTCATTATTTATGGAGCACTATTTTAATCCAAGTTACACAGTTACTTCATGTGAAACAACTTCATAACAAACAGATTTTAGCATTTTAGCAATTTATGACATAAGATGGAAAATGCAGCAGTAATTTACATCATCATCATCATCTGATGTGACTTTCTTTTTGTGAACAGTCAGATGGTGCATCACTTCCTTACTTTCATAAAGCATGTGCCAGTGTATCCTTTGCTGAAGGAGATAATAAAGGAAGCATCAAAACACCTTTTCTTTGTATTTAGAGAATGCAACTGGATCTTGTAGTGGCTTCCATGCAAATACTTCCAGATCTCTTCACTCAGTTAGGAACTTTCCTAAGCAAGACTACCTGCAACAGTGAGTGTGATCCTCTTCCACAGCCCCTACAGTTGGATCAGCAGTGGCGACTAGGTCACTGCTCCTCTCCACAAGGCGTCCAGCTGGTGTCCTCCCTCTTGTGCCAGAGCCAACAGGAGACTATTTCCGCCACTTTCTCCGACTTTCGCTCAGTTGTTTTTGTCTTGTGGCGCCTCACTCCTGCTTTTGTCTAGAGATTTGAGAATAACTGGGCCAGAAATCCACAATATCTTAGTCATCTCATGACACTAGTAGTTCCCATATGACAAAACCAGTTCTGAGAACTGGATTGACTGCAGTAAGTTCAGCTTGGCTTCACCTTGAACAACCTTCCAGTGCTCCTCTTTAATAAAGGTGATAGTGTTCAGTAGTGGTTTTGCTTTGGATGGATGCCCCTTTCTCCTTCTCTGTTCTAGGATGCCTGCAAGTGTTAGCACCCTATCATCGTCTTCCCTGAGTTAATGCAGTTTTATACCCTGACAAGATATGCGCCGTGGTTCCTTTGACCCCACATAACTTGGAGATAACTGACTGTTGATAGTCGGGTGTCGTACACCGCTCTGATTGGGAAGGGAATGCAGGATGGCTCCAGCCTCCACAATTCAGCCCATACGATGGAGCTCTTTGCGAGTTCCCAGCTCATCCGGGAATCTTGATTTGTGAGATGTTATTGAGAGAAACCAGCTATCCCTCCCTTGACCAAGCACTGGAGATCGAGATTAAGAAGAAACAGTGAACCGACCTGGTTTTTGAGGGCCAGAAACTGGAGATCTGAGACCTGTAGCTTCAAAGCCTGAGACAACTGCAGAATTTACAGGGAGAGATGGTGGAAACTATGGTGGAGAGAAAAGAACAAGTTCATAGAATAATAAGTAGGTGTAATGCAGAATAAATAACAAATGGGTTAAAACTCAAGTAAAATCAGTGGAAGGGCTCTAATAAAGGTTTGTTTAGACTCGGCCTGTCTTATTTTCTCAGGCAGATCAATCCGGAAGCACTGTGTCCCCTTTGGTTTCTGAACATGAAGAATCTCTGGGGGAAAAGGGTCTTCAAACATTGACAAACTTTTAAAACTTTCAATGGAAAAGCACTCAAACTACCAGGAGTCACTGTACAAATCATGTCGTGTGGCGGCCCACAGATTACTTATTTGAAAAATGTTACTGTCTTTGCATAATTTTAGTTTAAAGCAAACATAAAAACTGCATCAGCCTATTGAGGAAATTCACTTTGGGCACAAGACTTGAAAATTTCACTCCTGTTGCACCATATTTCCACGAAAAAGCCACTCGGAGCTGATTTCACAGGCTGTTTACTCAGGTTCTGTCTTTCTCTGCCTCTCTGCTTTATAATTTAATCTGCAGTGTATTTTCTGTCTCTCTTCACATAAATGAAGAAGAGGACGATCTGTGACACGACATATAATTCATCTGAAACGGTCTTCAGACGCCGACTGATTAAGTTAATTTCATGCTTCTCTTTTTTTTTCCTTCCAGCGTGGCCAAAGGATTCATGTCACTGCTCGGATTCGTTGTCATCTTTATTGTGTCAGTGTGTGATCCCAGGGTAAATAACACACACACACACAGTAATGACTGCCATCTGGAATTCTGCCAATCACCTCTGTTTTCCATCTACTTCAGGGTTTTGTTGTCATGTTGGACAAAGTTGTGTCATTCTCCCTCAACACTGAAGTGGGACTGTTTGTCTTCATCATGCTGAGAGAATCCAGAGAGGACAGATTCCAGTGAGTAATTGTCATGTTCAGGATTGGATTAACTCTTAAGTCTTTTTTCACTGGTTTTTGTTTCCAAAAACATTAGCTTCAAGTTGGTGTTTGGTTGCATAGCACACAGTTTAACTGGCTTTACATCACAAAAACATTTTGTTCCACACTTTCTGTAACATCTTCTTTCAGCTCTTCATTATGAGCTGCGATAATGAGAGTAATATATTCTCTCTCACTCCCTCTCTCTCTTCTTGTCCTTCCAGACAGCTCGCTGTCCCTCTGCCAGCAGGTGACTGTGTGTTCAGCCTTAGCTGGTTGCTGCCCACCTACTTCCTGTTTGCAGTAACCTACGATGTCCTGCAAACCCTGGCGGATCTGGCTCATTACATGCACTTCTACAACCACAGTCAGGAGCCACACATTCACAATCTGACGGGGAGCTTAGCAGCAGCCAATCTCTCCACGCTGCTCTGATCCTAAGCAGCTAGTTAAGACACAGACTGGTACGAGCTGAAATTGCCAAAATAACAAGCTTAGCGCCTTTGTTTGTTTGTTTGTTTGGTTGGTTTTTTTTTCCCACACTGCATTTTCCCCAAAACCATGTATCAACCTAACAGTCGCCAGTGGCGCAACAGCTGCAGAGGGTACTCGTTTTTATCACCTCAACCACGATGGCCATTCTTGCTCATGTAAATGATACAGTAGACATCAAAATTTGAGAATGATTCAAAAATCTATTAATTTTTTTCTTGGGGACTTTCATGGCTCAAAATCTAAAGGTGTGTTAGCTATATAGTATATATATATATATATATATAGTTATTCTAGGATTTTATTCAAAATATCAAAAGGTCATTCATCAGAAACCTTCCTATGCTGGAAACTACAATCTTCAAAATTGAAAGTTACCATTGCCATAAAAGAACAGGCATTTAAAAATGAAATTACTGATGGTTACAGCTTTGAAAAACCAGTACAAAGTGTAGAGGCCCCGATGATGTTACCAGTTCCCCACACTGCTGCATCTTGTTCCACTCTTCCCCCACCTTTTCCTCAGTTTAGCAAATTTAATGGATTTCTTAGCCATCACGTTTCCTCCTCGGTCATCCAACGATTCTCGATTGGGTTTAGATCAGGACTCTGGGTTAGCTATTTCATTATTTCAGTCTTAACAGCTTTACCAGTTCTGCAGGGTGATTAAGGGGGCATTGTCTTGCATAAAAATTGTTGGCTGATTAGAAGCTGATGTCAGGGAGGGAACCGTCTGTTGGTGATTAGCATTAGCATTCACCTTTCTGAGTAACTGTGTAAGAAGCTCACCCTTTGCTGCAGAACACATCCACCAAACCATAACCCTCCCTCCTCCAAACTTAACTGACTTCTTCACACGGCTGTGGGTGCATTTTTTTTCTAGTTTTAGTGCAGTTTTAGTGTTTCCTATCTTAAACTAAATGA
Source organism: Paratilapia polleni (assembly GCA_015106735.1). Lineage (NCBI taxonomy): Eukaryota > Metazoa > Chordata > Actinopteri > Cichliformes > Cichlidae > Paratilapia > Paratilapia polleni. The sequence continues at coordinate 34,889 of VUQI01062467.1, forward strand.
AACTTGATTTTTATCACTAAAGTGATTTGGACCAGTTCGTCTGTGTCCACGTGATCTGCTCCTCAGCAGATTTGATTAGTTTGGTCGCTTGAGAGCGGACTTTCAGTGTGAATTTTTTCAGGTGATGAGATGCTGTATACCAAAAAAGAACCTTGGCCAACAATTCAAGCTACAGCGTTAAACCGAATCTCTATTTCGACTTTCATCCTGGATTTCATCCTGGATTCTAGAAATCAGTGCCCTCTGAACCATAGACATACATACGTAGATGCCACATTGAGCGCTGAATCGTACGTCAACGCCGCCGCCATATTGGATGTGGCAAACCTCACTCTTGTGCTGCATGGAGTTGTTTGAATCGTTTTACAGTCAAAACCAGGGCCCTGTACTACGAAGCGAGTTCAACATACCCAGGGTGTATTTCCTAACATTGCTGATCAGGATAAGCGGTCACATGAAGCTGGTTATCAGCTGGCTAAGTTAACCCAGGGTTTCCCGATCTAGGTACGACTGTGTTCACATGAAAGAGGTGGTGTTGGCAGCATCTGACCAATCACATTAGTGTACCTGCAGCTGAGCCACTGATTTTACAAAGGAAGAGTAAAGTATACTATTAGAAAAATATGAAGAGGTTCATGAAAATAACACAGCTGCTGAAGATAAATTGGAGGTGTGAGAGGAAAAGCTTTGTACAGTAGTGTTAAAAGCGCTGTATGAATGTGTGCCCTTTAAACATTTTGCTCAGTAAGACTGGAAAAGAGCTGCTATGTTAATAAAGTGAAGCCTATTTGAAGGTGGTTGTGTGAGTTAACAGACTTATCAATATTACAACTTTATCATTAAGACACGAGGAGAATCTGATGGATTATAATTGAGTATTTCATCAAATGAATGTTTAAATTTGCATAAGATAGTTTTAGTTTTTACTCTTTCAGCTGCAGCCGCGATGGTGTTTAATGGTCTGAGAGCAAGTACAGAATTAATACAAAAACAGAATTCAAATGTAGGCTTCGTCTACCTGCGACTGATATGAGGTCCACAAGTACAAATAGGTGTCCAAATAGGCCATTTATATATTAATGCTCATAGATCAAAAAAAATGTTGTAAAATTGTTTGTAGCCAACAGGAAAAAAATTAAAATAAACAAATTAATTTTAAAAACACAGAAAGTTGCGTCTAAAAATCAATATTTCTTACTGATGCTCATCAGAGAAATACAAAGACGTTAGACGCTATTAAAAACCTTTCGACCCTCCTACTGTCCGCGCACAGAGGTCTGAGGGATCCTCCAGGAATACTAACACTATTTTCTGGAGAATTAAGTGGTCAGTAGGTGGTGATTTCATACCTGTTGATCTCTAATCTGGAACAGCAGGTTAAGGTTCGCTGCATGAGTCATCATGCCGATTTACCGCGGTAAGAAGTGAATCGCCTTCATAGTACAGAAAACCCGGGGTTTTATTTAGAAAACCTACAGATGCTATATCTACATGTCAGGCATTAGTTTAAAAAACTTTGTAAAAAGGCACTTTATGAAGTTCAGTCCATTTACTTGTATTAGTTTAAAGGGCAGATCTGCCACATCCAATATGGCGGACACGCTGACGTATCGCAGCAACGGGCCGACCCGCTCAGTGAGCGTCTACGCATGTATGTCTATGCTCTGAACAGCCAGCTCTTCGTGAAATTGCTGAATGGGTCATACATTCAGCCTTCATTTGAACCACCGCCATCAACAACCACCAACTCACCATCTTTCACAGTGATTTTTATTTTTTTTTTTAGTTTTATACGATCTGTCAGAACAGATTTTTCTGTTCTGATGTGCAGTATTTTCACATTTTTCAAATTCCAAAATATGCTTCAATTACATCCCTTTTATTCATATTAGGATCATTTTAAACTGGAATTAAGTTATCCTAAATCTTAATTTTGTTCTCTAATTTTGATCTCTACTGTACAATAGTACCTTTTTTTGTCACTGCGTTAAGTTTGTATCAAGTTGACCTTTTCTTAACTTTCTTAACTGTCTTTTAACCTACAGCTAGACTGCAGTCACTGCTTCTGAGTCTGTGTGTAATGACTAGAGCACTAACTGGGTAATATTTGGCTAATGCACCCAGTTCAAGAACTGAGACAGATTAAGTCTGACTGAGACAGATTTCAGTCTTTGAGCATGCTTAGTTTCATGTATCTGGTAGGCGTGTAACTACAGTTGCAAATTCACAGTGCTGTGCAACAGTTTCAGGTAAGTAAAGTGAAGATGCTTTCAAAAGAACAGCATGAGTAGTTTTTATTTATCAAAATTTATTTTATTTAGAGAAACCTAAATGAAATAATGGCTTGGTGTAAGCACCCTTTGCCTTTAAGTCAACACCAGTTCTTCTTGGTGCACTTGCACATTCTTTTAAGTAACTTGGAAGGCAGGCTGTTCCAGGAATCCCTGCGGTTCTCATGTGGATTTCTTCTGCCTGTGTCTTCTGGCTCTTCATGTAATCCCAGACTGACTCCATGATGTAGAGATCTGTGGGAGTCACACCATCTGTTACAGGACTTCTTGTTCTTCTTGTGGCTGAAATTAGTTCATGATTGTCTGGCTGTTTGGAGTCGTTGTCCTGCTGCATAATGAATTTGGGACAATTAGATGCCTTCCTGATGGAGTCTGATAGATGAGACTGAACATCTGAGACTTCTGCACAGTACTGTTTATTACTTTGTTATAGATTTTCTCCATCAATGCCTTATGCAGGGTATAAAAAGGACATTTATTTAAATAGTACTGTGTAATATTAGTAGTAAGTTATATTATGACATTAGAAGTACTCTTCTGCAAGGGTTTTCAGCCTTTTCCACTGTCTAGATTATTTTCTTACTGACAGTATTGTTGTGCACTGACCCCCCCTGGAGGGACTTAATGATGGAGTGTTACTGCTCTCCACATAGTATGCACAATGAAAAGTTAGACTACAGAGGCTCCCAGTGGTCTGTTTGCAAGTTCACATGCATGTTCACAAATGCAGGTTTTGGTTCAGGCATGAGCTCTCTGTGGTTAGCCTCCCAATTCATAAACAAGGCTTAGTATCATCCTAGATTAATAAATGCTTGTTTTTATTATTATTCGTGTTTATTATGACCATTTAGCTCTTTGCTAATGTCTGAGGCGGTATTTGGGGCTTAGTGAGGTAACTTCAGGTTTAGCCCTGTGTTGTAGGGGTTCACTTCTTACCTGGAGCAGGTTAAGATAAACACATACATTACAAAACCACTGCCCACTGACCAACCAATTCTCTGGAAAATAGTATCACCATTCCCAGAAGATCCCTCAGACATTGGTGTGCACAAAGTACTTGTGTCTTTAGTTTTTAGAGTGTCTAAAGTCTCTCTCCCTGACAAGCATCAATAAGAAATATAAATTCTTAGGAGCAACTTCCTTCCCTGCTTTTTTTTTTTAACTGCTGGCTGCAAAGAGCTTTAAAGCCGCCGTGTTTTTCTATAAGCCTTGATATAGCAATATAATCCAATATAACAGGGCACCAAAGCCCTGTGTTTGTTGACCTTATATAAAATTTGCAAGTCAGCCTCCTTACTGGTTTGAATCGTTTTTTTATATTTGTTCTTTACTTGCTGTCAGACCGTTTAACACCATCAGGGTTGCAGCTAAAAAAAGGCAGCTCAAACTGGGGCTGTGATCCTGACAAGTCTATAAACTGATGTTTTTTTGTTTTTGTTTTTTTTGGGGGGGGGCAACTTTTCCAGTTTTACTGACATCAAATAGCCCTTAAAGCACACACATATTCATATAGGGCATTTCCTATCAAACTGCTGCTTTGGCTGCAGCAGTGGTGTTTAGCCTGCATTGTGTTGAACCTTTTCATGTTTGTCTAACAGTGAACTTTGTTCTTTGATTGTAAAATCGGCCGCTCTGCTGACTGTAGATGTACCTATGTTTGTGATTGGTCACATGCTGCCCACACTGCTTCTTTCATGTGAACGTGCTCATAGTTAGATTGAGAAACTCTGGGTTGACTTAACTCGTTGATAACCACCTACATGTGACTGATTAGCCGGACAGCCCATGTTAGATTAAGTGAAGCCAGGTAAGGAAAAGATATCCTGGGTAGGCTGCCCCTTGAGCAGTTTACCTGGACCCTGTACTATAAAGCAAGTCCAACACACCCAGGACATTTTCCTGTATCCTGGTTCTCTTACACCAATATCAGCAATCCAACTAAGCAGTCACGTGAAGGTGGTTATAAACTTGACAAGTCCAACCTTCACATAAAATAAAACACAGTTGTGTTCCTTTAAATTAATAGGCTGCTTTAGCCCTATTGTTTCAGCTGCAGCCCTGATGGTGTTCAACGGTTTGAGGGCAGGTAACATGGAAGTGTGGTATGCCAACATGCAAATTGTATATAAGGTGGGCACGTACAAGGCTGGATGCTCTGTTTTAGCATTATATCACTATATTAAATATTATAGAAAATGTTTGCAACTGAGCAAAGAAAAAAGTTGCTTTTTAGACTGTTATTTTGGAAGAGAAAGACAAAAACTTAAGGCTGTCTATAAAAACTCCCACAACTGATGAGTTTCTGAGGGAATCTTCAGGAATGACGAGACTATTTTCCTGAGAACCGATTGGCCAGTAGGCAGTGATTTCGTACATGATCTCTTACCTGCCCTGGTGCCGGTTATGTCTGCAGCATGAGTTACTATGGCGATGCACCTATATGATACTGAAGAGCCAGGGTTAAACCTGAAGTTACTTGGCTAAGCCCCTAATCCTGCCTCACAGTACAGGCCTCAGAGCATTTCGCTTAGTCGTCATGTACATATGACAGAAGATCAAATCCTACAATTAAGATAAATTATTTAATGCCATTTCCAATTTTGATATCCCCAACTTGCAAGTTTTTCCCCAAGTTTAAAGATTCCCAGTTTGGAAAAAAAACAAAAAAAACAAAACTGGGAATACAGCACGCCGCTTTAGTTTGATTGCTTTCCGCAGAAGCACCAGCATGAGGACGTTTGAAATCAAAGCTTGAATAAAAATAACATGGATTCCTGGTTGTCAATGAATTGTTCTCTTTGGTGTTATTTCAGCACTGACACTATACAAACACACACACACACACACAAATAAAAACTCAGAGCTCTTATCAAAATATATTTTATTCTGGACTTTAGTTTCACTGATCGGACTTAAATGATGACACATGGAAGTGATGCGAGCTGCAGAGAAAAACAAAATGGGTTTTTGGGGAGCCCGTCGCAGGCTGAACTGTGGCACAGACCAAATCAGGGGGACCCTGCCCGTGTAACATGTTGGTATGAATTTCACAATTTGAGTGCTTTAAGTACAGGGAAGCCAAAAAAAAAAAAAAGTACAAAATATCAGACTCTAAAGAGGAACACAAGTAATCTCCATCAGTCCATTTATTACAGTAAAGGAAGTAGAGGAAGAAAAAAGGTAATTTGCAGTTGTACAAACTTTTCTCAGAGGCAGAGCTGCTCCTGGAGGCAAGTTTCCATTTAATAATTAAACCTCTGACGCTGCATTTATTTATGCTTTTTTGTTTTTGTTTTTTTGTGGAGGATTTTCCCTGGAATCAGTTCTTTGGTTCGGAGGTTTAACTTGAGTATGGAGTTGTATCAGCTGTGAGACTGGACAGTGTTGGCACACAAAAGGTCATTTCTCATTTCACACACTGTATTTTATAGGTGATTTTGGATCAAACTAAAGGGAAAACAACAACAATCAGAATTTACCTGCTCCATTTGTACAAACAGAAACACACTACTAACATGACCAGGCTAAAAGAGTTGGTACGTCCCATTGGACCCATCATTTGCACACTTCCATGTAACTGTTCATGTAGACAGACAGACAGCTGCATAGCATAAGCTGCGGTTGTGGATGAAGTGTGACGTCAACACAGTCCTGAAACCATTTATACTGGCGCATGAGGCACCCTCGACCCACTGCAGTCTTCTTCTAAATGAAAGGTGGCAAAGGTGCCGGGAGACAAAGCGATTGTTGCAGCATCTTCCTCTCTGTCATCTGAGAATCTCTGAGCTCCTGCACACACGTTTAGCAGGCGCCCAACAAACAAACAATGCCAAAGCACACATGCGGTTGAGACGCCACTTTTTGCACAAACTACCATTTGCGAGGGTGACAACAGTGAGCATAAACTGCCTGTTATGCTCACTGCCCCCCAAATATTTTTAGAAACACAATTTGCTGGACATTTTGGAAACAAGCCACCGTGTTGGTTTCGATTTGAAATCTGGGAGCTGACAGCCCACAAGAAGTGTTCGTCCAGTCATGTGTGACACAGAAGAAGCTGTAGTAGAGTCGATCATCTGTCTGTCTTGTGGTTCACCCATCAATGACAGGAGGCAGCGCGATCCCACATGTGCAAGAACACCCCTGTGGACACGAACCAGAAGTACTCAAGAGTTTGGAAGTTTTATGTTGAGCAGAGGTTTGGCTTTCAAGTAGATCTTTTTTCACAGGTTAGGTTTCGATCATTTTTTTGCCGCAAAAATCCTGATCAACATGTCCTGCTGTGCCCACGCAGAACTTAAGCACAAATATAACTCCATACTCGACCAATGATTTTGCTTCCAGAGCAATTCTCTCAAAGAAACATCTGTGATGCCCAAGTTTAGTTAGGGTTTAAAAATTACAATTTTATGTTTAGAGGACTTTCAGGAGAAACTGATTCTGGGACGAAGCTTCCCAAACAGATTCAAGCAAAAATAAAAATTTAAACATTTCTTTATTAAAACAATTTAGTGGTAATCTGCTCCTGGGAAAACGCTCCCCAGGCAAGGTGCCTTCACAATGACAGCTCAGCTCAGAAAGCTTTACACTACAGGGTCAACCTTTACTGTTTGCATCAGAGTAACAAAAAAAAAAATCTTTAAAATGTATTCAACATGGAAATTAACACTGCCAATAAATCAATTCACTTTTTTTTTCTTCAGATCTACAAAGAAATTACAAAAACTTTAAATCTGTCTTTAAAAGAGTATAAAACGCCTCGTCAGCAGGGACCTTCAGAATAAAATTTAAGCAGAATTTTTGGTGCATAAGAAAAACAATGACGGTGAGAGGGCAGATGATCTAAAAACACACTGAAGATGCAGCTTCATGTTTTACTTTTAATTCACCAAAACTGTCATGTTGTGGAGAAAAAAAAAACACTTTTAGCCATTTGTTTGTGTCTGGTTTGCTTGTCCTTTGGTGCCTCTAATGAGTTCATAACGCACTCGAGTGTCTTCTGATCTGTGCAGACAGCTTCGTCCCTGTTCTTCTTCCTGTAAAGGGTCGCTCTGAGCAGCCCTCCACTGCTTGCCAGGGAAATGTGGGTGACCATTTATTTTTAAAAATTGATTTAAAAATCTAAAGTTTAGATTATAAAAATATTTTAGGGACTTTTATGAAGGTACTGTTTGAATTCAACCTCCAAGAGGGCAAAGCCAAGGAATCGATTTTTTAGAACTGACACTGATTGACCTCATTCACCAGGCAGCCTGAGCAGACTGTATCCAAAACTACTCCCTACAATGGACTAAATGTACTTCCTGCCATTTTCTCTTTTATTCTGAAATTTACACATTATTATATAGTTCTCCTAAAAATGGAGCATAAAAAGGGCCTGTGGTATGTGCACACTTCCTGCTAACAATGTCACATTTGGAGGAGGGGGGGGTCAAAATTACAGTCATGTGACATCACATCTGTCAGTGATGAGGCAGAATGATCAGTGTCTTATAATGGTCTGTTTACATCATTTCACTGTTGCTGAAATGAAATCGGTGAAACAAGTACACAATTGTATACAATCTAACTTTAACTCTACAACAGTCATAAAGCTAATCAAAAAGGAAACTTTTGCATGTTGGGCAACACTTTTAGGCTGCTTTTTTTTGGTCGTATCAGATACGACTATTTGCTCTGTTTTCTTTGGCTCGACCCTCTGCAGGTTTTTGGAATTTTTTTCTGCCTCCAGCAGCACTGACCCTGAAATGTGATGCTGAGTTCTTTCACTAGCACGCTCTAGGTCTGAGACAGTCGAGGTTGAATCCAATTAGAAATGTTTGCAGTCTTAAAAATGTCGAGTTATTCGTGTACATTTGTGTTTGGGCCGTGACTTCCTGTTTCTTCATTAATTAAAAAGCTTGACTTTCAGAGAACTGAAGGCCACAATGAGCATAAAAACAAGCCGACTGTTGCTTTAAAAGAATCCTGATCTGTTTTAAAGTACGTTAGCGATGCTATGTGCCCATGTGGAAGCACAAAGGGGGAACCAGACTATGTCTGTGTACTAAGTACTGCATTTAAACACATGGCCCACTCACAGCTGCAGGCAGAACCCACTAAAACACATGAAGAAGAAAAAGCCTTTCGTTTTGCCGCACTGCTTTGAAATCACAGCGAGGACGCTGTTCTTCATAACGGTTTGGTTTGGTGTGCGTGTTTGCATGTCCGAGTAGGTCTGTGTGTATGTGTGTCTGTCATCCTCCTAAACCTGTAAAACCTGACCACGCCCCCAGCCCACCCCACCCGTCCCCCAAAGATAGAAAATATAAAAACATTGAAACAAGAGATCTGAAATTTAAAAAAACTAAGTGCCATCCTATTTTTGTGGTGGAGATATGTCCGCACGATGAGATCCGACTAGTAACAAAGATCAACACTTTTTTCATAGTTTTTCATTTTGATGACGATGAGCATGGTTTAAAGATCGAAAAAAGCAAAAAAGCTTCCAAATTTTGGTACATATACGGATCTGTAACTGTTTTTTGTTTTTGTTTTTTTGTTTGTTTTTTTTTTTGTTTTTTTTTTTTTTTTTTTTTTCTTTTTTTTTTTTTTTTTTTTTTTTTTTTTTTTAACTTGAGCCACAATGAGTGTCACAGTGGAAACGATATTCAGTGCCCCCATTATTTTCAGCGTGAGCCTAGCTTTTTTTTTGTTGTTTTTAAATTAAATTAAATAATTTTTTTTTTAACCATCATCACTACAGTGGAACTTTTTAAATGTGAAACTTTTCTGGCTTCCTCTTTGGACACTATTGTTTCAGTTTCTTCAGTCTTCAGTCAGTCTTTCTCCTGATTTTTTTGCCTTAGTGGTACAATGTCGTCACTTATTTCTCCACCTTGAGGAACATGGTTCCTTATATAGAGAAATGTGGGTGTGGCAGCATGCAGATTGCAGATAGTGAGCATGAGCTGGTTAATTTAGAATGATTCTGATTCACTAACATATGCATAGTGGTAAGAACAAAATTGGCCAGTGCACGTTTCATGAATCTTACAGTAATTTTGCGAGTACATTTATTTCTACTAACATTTTTATGCACATATTAGTTAATGAGGCCCATTGTTGGTTTAGGTATCTATGCACCTATATCTGTTCGCGCCTATTACTAATATAATTAAGCAGTCTATTTTGCTAACTCTTTGCTAACTCTAGCATGAGGGTATGTCATTTCTTTTAAGGCAGTTTTTGTTTTTATTGGCATAGCACAGCCCACAAGGAAAACTTTTTGTCAATCGGAGGTTTATCTGTGCCAGTCTCCTGATACCAAACATGTTATTGTTCCAGAAATTATTATCCTATATAAGCCCCTTGGGGGCCTTTTGCAAAACTGAATAATTTTATTTTGCTGGTCTGTTTACATTTCAGATTTTTCTTACAGTTTGCAGGCCGTGCAATCTTAATGCAGTTACTTGAGAAGTGAATGGAAATACTCTTGACCAAAGTAATACATCAATGTCATGCAGGACTGAGATCTGCTAGTGAAATGTGATTTTCTCTCTGTAGAAATAAGTTCCCAACTTCGTGAAATGAAAATAAACTGCTATATTTGCCAGCCACAGCCCGTTTACCTTATGGTGGATGTGGCTGGTGGGTACATTAAAAAAAAAAAAAGATGAAATAACTGTATGTGCCTATTATCTACAGGAAGTAGTAAAGAATATGCTTGGTCCACAGAAAGGTGAAGAAATTACAGATGGATTTGGAACTTCAGAACTCCATGTTCTTTACTTGTGAATAAGATTATAAAGAGAAATTGGATTTACTGTTTCATCTCTCTGCAGACTGAGCATCATGCTGTAGTTCAGAGAGAAGCGGGGTTATGAATTTGTCTTGAAATTAAGGCCAGCTCACCAACCCTCGAACTGTTTTAAACTATTTATTATTGCAGAAAAAAATGCACAACATGTACATTTCATTTTCCTGCCATTTTCGCTCTTTTTCCTTATACTGTGCTTCACACTCAACATCTCCAGCAAAATGCTGTAAAATGATAACTACCACTGCAGATGTAATATGTTGATGTTCAGCGAACACTGTCGAATAATAGGAGCTTAGAGGGAAGTAATGGCCTTTTATTTTGCTCTTTTTGGCTCATGTCCCCTATCTCTTCTCCACATCACCTCGTCCACAGGCCATTTCCCTCTGTACAACCTGTAAAAACCTTACAAGGGCTAGTAACCTGAATGACACTCACTTAACTGAGACAGTACAAATCGCTCTTAAGAACAACCAACTCCATACGAGTGTGTACTCCTGCTTGTCCTTGTGTGGGTTGATTTCAATTTCCACCTGTCATTATGCTATTTCATGAATTTTCTTTTTTTTTTGTTTAGATAATATGGATAGAAAAAGTGAGAAATGGGGGTGACGGACAAAGAAAGTCCTCAACCAAACTCAGATTTTTATTTTATTTTATTTTTTTTCTGAACTCAACCTTGGACGTTTCTCATAAGTCCTAGTCTGACTGTTTATTACAAAGTGTAGCCACTGTGACATCACCCATTGGTTAGTGAAGTCCTGTTGTGAAGCTTTTAGGTGAGCATTTCTGTCAGATGTCATGAGTGAGGGACACCGAAAAGGACACTGCATGCTAATATTGGAACGACTTGTCAATCACAAGGTAAGCCCAGCCTATACGTGCCCTGCTTTAATGTCCTTTTTACTCAGATTTGCAATATGAAGATGTTGTATTGAAACAAAATTAGGCCTCAGTCACACAGGTCTCGAGACCAGTTAGTGACCCCCTGACAACCTCAGGTTGCTTGGGAAAAATGTGTATTCCCCAACCAGTTGGAGAGCGGTTACTGGAGGTTGCTGGCTGTTGCTGGGTGAAATCAGTCCGAAAGGGGGTGCTACACCAGAAATCTCCTTGCAATTGCTTTGGTCACTAGCAGATTGCTGCAGTTGCCCATAGTTTGCATGGAAGATGCCAATTTGTCTGCAAACTCTTGCCAACTACTGGCCAACCCATAGTGAAAGTTGAAAACGTGCGATGGAAACCGGAAGTTGTGCCTTACTGCTGCAACCAACACATTTCACAAAGGGAGCAAACTTTTACTTTGGAGGCGAAAAGTCTTCATTTCTGGTTTGTGTCGTACTTTTCACAGTTTCAGTGTGGCTCAGCGAGCAGTTAGCAAGTGTTTGCAGACATGTCAGCATCTTCCATGCAAACTATGTGTGACCTGGCATCTTTGCAATCAATTTCCTCTAATGACTGGCAGCAACCGCAACTTGTGGGGTCACTGACATGTATCCAGTCTTGCATGAATGGCGCTTTAGCAATCAATTTCACAGATAGGCAGTGACCACCTGCCAACTTGTCAGAGAAAACACATTTTTCCAACTGGAGGTTGCAGGGGGTCGCCGACTGGTCTCTAGACCTGTGTGACTAGTCATTTACATTCTTCTTCTTCTTTCAGCTGCTGCCTTTAGGGGTCACCACAGTGGATCATCTGCCTCCATCTCACCCTATCCCTAGCATCCTCCTCTGTCACACCAACCCTCTGCACATCCTCCATCACTACATCCATGAACCTTCTCTGTGGTCTTCCTCTTTTCCTCCTGCCTGGCAGCTCCATGTTCAACATCCTTTGTCCAGTATATCCACCATCCCACCTCTACACATGTCCAAACCATTGCAACCTTGTGTCTCTAACTTTGTCTCCAAGCCGCTCAACCTGAACTGTCCCTCATGTCTAATCCACCCTGGTCACTCCCAATGAAAATCTTAGCATCTTCAGCTCTGCCTCCTGTCTTTTTGTTGATACCACCGTCTCCAAACCATACATCGTAGCAGGTCTCACTACCATCTTGTAAACTTTCCTTTTCACTCTTGCTGCTATTCTTCAGTCACAAATCACCCCTGACACATGTCTCCATCCACTCCACCCTGCCTGCACTCTCTTCTTCACCTCTCTCGTATACCGTCCATTGCTTTGGATGGTTGACCCAGGTATTTAACCTCATCTACTTTCCCTACCTCTGCCCCTTGCAGCTTCGCTGTTACACCTGCCTCCTTCTCATTCTCACACATGTATTCTGTCTTACTTCTACTGACTTTCATTCCTCTTCTCTCCAGAGCATACCTCCACCTCTCCAGGCTCTCTTCCACCTGCTCCCTACTCTCACTACAGGTCACAGTGTTGTCTGCGAACATCATATTCCAGACTCCTGCTTGACCCCACCTGTCAACCTATCCATCACCATTGCAAACAAGAAGGGGTTCAGAGCTGATCCCAGATGTAATTCCACCCCCACCTTGAACCCATTTGTCACTCCTACCACACACCTCACCACTGTTTTGCTGTCCTTGTACATGTCCTGCACCACCCTCACGTACTTTTCTGCCACACCTAACTTCCTCATACAGTACCACAGTTCCTCTCTTGGCAACCTATCATATCATATCATTTACATTACGGAATAAAAAGTACAGAAGAGAAGAAAATTCTCACATTTGAGATGCTGGAACCAGAGAATGTTTGATGTTTGGCTCAGTGAACTACTTCTAGACATTATTTTTCGTTTTCTACATTTATTTTCTGTTGGTTGAATTAAGAATCTTCTCTCATACAAAAACTGCTTCACACCACCATACTAGCCATTATGAGGAACTCTGTACTGCAGGGCTGTTACTATAGCAGCAGGGGTTAAGGAGAGCACAGGAAAGCAAATTCTGTGCTTTTTTGTTGCTCTTTTCGCCATTTATTTCTCTCCATCTGACTCATTCTTTTCCTCAGAATATAAGGCTGAGCTTGGTTGTGGTGGGAAAAGTAAGAGATTCTAAGATGAATTGTATTTGTGTATTCAGCATGCACAGAATTACTCATTAAAACATTGAAGAGACAGAAGATGTGATACATTTTCAAATTCTGCTCAGGGTTGTTTCATGAAAAGTAAACTGGATATAATACTGACAGTAATACCTGTGACGTGTAATGTTGAAGTAATCGAAAAGAACTCTCTGGTCTATAGAAATGCACCCTGTTACAGCTCATGATTCTTTTCATATTTCTACAAAAAGAAACCTAGCCCAGCATACGTAATTATATTTTTTAAAAACTCAGTGAAAATAATCTGAAAGATGCTGTGATCACATACAAATTTGACACATAGTAACTTAAAATGCCCTTATTTGCTTTTTGGGTTTTCTCTATTCTGTAGTCTGTAGTATATTTTTTAATGGGTGTAAGAGTCCACTCTAAATGGAGTTGTTCTATCTGTAACACTGCTGCTGAACTGCCCGCTTAACACACAGCTTACCTAAATGTTATTAACAAAGATTAAATAGATTAAATGTTTTGCCACCTGCCCTGCAACCTATAATCTAAAATGAAATCTTATATGCTCATTTCATCCCCTCCTCAATTAAACTTGATGCCCCCTGGAACCTTAGAAAGGTGCTCAGGACGCCTGGGGACTCTTTTGGCCTGAACACCTTTGGGGACAAAACTTAAAGGTTAGAAACACAACTTTGCACTTAAAATATTCCACTCATTATGTTAAATAGCTTTCCTGCACATCACCCCAGGTGTAAGTTAAAGTGATAATTTTCTGTTAGCCTAAGCAACTTTCCACACTAATCTATATTTTAATTCCTAGGGCAGACCTTCACCAGTACCATCTGGGAGGATACTGACAAGGACACCTGAAGAAAACACCAATCAATAAAATATTCTAAACCTCTTTGTCTGAGTGTATTCTTTTATCTTGACAGTGTCAAAGTTACCCATGCGCATATACAGCTCCGGAAAAAATTAAGAGACCACTGCAAAATTATCAGTTTCTCTGATTTTGCTGTTTATAGGTATATGTTTGAGTAAAATAAACGTTTTTGTTTTATTCTATAAACTACTGACAACATAACTCCCAAATTCCAAATATAAATATTTTCATTTAGAGCATTTATTTGCAGAAAATGAAAAATGGTCAAAATACCAAAAAAGGTCCAGTGTTTTCAGACCTCAAATAATGCAAAAAACCAAGTTCATATTCATTTTTAAACAACACATTACAAATGTTTTAACTTGGGAAGTGTTCAGAAATCAGTATTTGGT
>VUQI01062469.1:0-18732 GCA_015106735.1 Paratilapia polleni
TGGATGAGTTGTCGATACACTCTTGGGAGTAATTTTTGTAGGCCGGCCACTTTTGAGAAGGTTCACCACTGTTCCAAGTTTTCTCCTTTTGTGGATAATGGCTCTCACTGTGGTTCACTGGAGTCCCAAAGCCTTAGAAATGGCTTTGTAACGTTTTCCAGACTGATCGATGTCAATGACTTTGTTTCTCAGCTGTTTCTTTAGATCGTGGCATGATGTGTTGCTTTTTGAGATCTTTTAGCCTACTTCACTTTGTCAGACAGGTTCTGTTTAAGTGATTTCTTGATTCAACAGGTCTGGCAGTAATCAGGCCTGGTGTGGCTGGTAAAATTGAACTCGGCTTTCTAAAAAATGTGGTTAATCCCAGTTAATTCATGATTTAATAAGGGAGGAATTACTTTTTCACAGAGGGCCAGGTAGGTTTGGATATCTTTTTTCCCTTAATAAATGAAATCATTTAAAAACTGCATTTTGTGTTTACTTGTGTTATCTTTGTCTAATACTAAAATGTGTTTGATGATCTGAAACGTTTAAGTGTGACAAACATGCAAAACAGTAAGAAATCAGGAAGGGGGCAAGCACTTTTTCACACCACTGTACCTGTGTGCCAAGTTTGGTTTCTCACCTCCTGATGACCAAGGAGGAGTTTGCGGACAAAGAAACAGACAGACAGAGAGTTTGTGTATTATAGTAAGATCTTTTTAAATTGATTAAATGGTTGGAACCATGAGTGAGAAAAACCACTTGGAAAGACACACTATGCATTTTGTCTGTTCACCAGCGATATTTGAAAATGTCATGTCACACAGGAAATTATCACCACTATCCTGGCTACATCTGGTATACCGCCCAGCACTAATTTGGGGTGACATGTTGTGTTAGGGGTGGGTCAGAATATTAGTGCAGCTATACATGTCCCATAGCTGAAACAGGCAAAGCAACAAATACAAGAAAAAAGACTGCAGATTTAAAAATGCCACAATGGTTCTTTGACTTTACCAGTGTTTATTTTAAACAGCATCTTGTGGAGACTTCACTTGAACCACGGAGGTATATGGTTATGCTAACAACTTTATTCTCGCATCTAACAAAAAACACACATTTGACATCATTCAGAGGATTTAATGACTTACATAATAGCTTCTGTGTTTTGGAGAAGTGTAGCAGCTACTGTCTGGCTGATGTTCTCTGTGTAAATTAGTATGGATATGTGCTATGTGGGTGTATTTGTGCTTGAGTCTGGATGGCAGCAGCAGCAGGCTATTTTTTGACACTGATGTCACCATCGCTCGTCTTGCCTATGTGAGACTGATTCACAGACCTCAGGCGGAACATTTCAAGGGACAGCATGGGTGGGACGTCACATATTAAAGTGTGTGTGTGTGTGTGTGTTTAGTCATGTCTTCATTTTTGTTTGCTTGAATGAGAATTATTCTATTTTAAATTCAGTGGTGTAATTTCAAGCCAAGGTGGGGAACATCAACTTTGCAAAGAGGAAAAGAGTGCAAAAAGGTTTTTTTTAAATAAACTCATCAGATGAGTAAGGAAGTAAGGGCTGTAAGAGAATTGCAACCAGAGGGACTACCAAAAGAGCAAGTGCTGTGAAGCATTTTAAGACTGGGACACAGCATAAGCACGATTAATTTTGCTCAGGAGGTAAAGCCTGTTAAAGCATATTTAAGACATGTGCCGTTTGGCGATTCAAACAAAACAAGCCTGGGCCCCATATGGCTGTTCAAAGAAACAATCTGGCTAATGCAGGTACTAATTTAGATCTCAGTGACATCTGCTGTAGTGTATTGGTGGGACTTTTTATATTCCTCTTGATAATGAAAGCATGACTAGTGCAATTCAAAACACTGTTGTACTGACTTTTGTGTTAAAATCATACATGTTCAGGTTTGAGAGAGTTTTGGTGTCTGTCTGCTGAGTACTACTACATCTGTCAAATTTATTAGAAAGAAAGCCAATAAATTTGCAAGAAAAAAAGAATCTAATAAGGATACTGTGGTAAAATGTGTGGTGAGTTGTGAGTGCCTACCCTCCAATGCTAAATTACATGAGCATTGTAGGGTATTTATACTGAGCCTCTGCTGATAATAGCTGGTATGTTACAGCAACAGAGAGTGTGTGTCTGTGTGTGTTGGTGTAATTCTCATGTGTGGTAAAAGAGAATTTGTGGACCAAGACAGCTTGTCAGGGTCCCTATTATCGCAGTGAGACCTATGTGTCGAGTTATTGATGGCTTCAATTAGAGATTGAATCTCCCCCAAGAAGGCACTCTCACCTTGCCGTACCTGTTTATTATTTCTCCACACCAGCTTATTCTCATGGGTCACACAGCTCTCGGTAGCTTTCCAGGTGCTCAGATAAATATGAAATGTTGCTGAGGTCATAGAAAACCAACCAGACTGAATTTGGCTGATATGACTGATATTGATATTTTGTGTAAAGCCCTAGAGGGAAAAAATTAAGGTTACAATTTGCCTTTTGAATAAGTGCTCAACTAATTTAGTCCCCAGAAAAACTAGACAAATCTTGTAAAACATGAGGATTTCTCTGTGTTTTGTGTCATTGTGATTTGAGCTTAACTCTCTATTTAAAACTGCTGTTTTCTCATTTTAATTTCATTTTTACAGGCAAAATCAATCAAAACAATCAATAGTAGATTAGCCAAAAAAAGAGAATAATGATTCGTTGCAGCTGTAGATCACTTTACAACTGATAACCGAGGTATAACAGAGAGACAGAAATGGGAAAAGGAGACAAGTGACAGAGAGAGAGAGAGAGATATGAAGATGAACTGAAGCACATGCTGCTTTCCCACACCCCTCCATGTGGTCTCTCTTCTCTTCACTTTCTCTTTCTCACACTCTCTCACACACACACACACCCTCACAAACTTGCTGATTATTTTGGTGTACAGTTGGAATATTACTGGACAGACTGTGATATTCCAACTGCACATCTTTACCAGTGTTGAACTAATGGTTAAAATGGGTCACTCAAAGGTCTTGCCCCATCTTTATCCATATTTTGGGTTACTATTATTTATTGTCAGTCAAGTGTGGTGAGGCCCCACTATCCTTTGTCCCACTTATTGGTGAATAATGGTCTCTCTCTCTCTCCCTGTCTGTCTCTCTTCCATCCTTTCATCAACCGCAAGTTGACTCAGTATTGCCAAGGGCTTGCGACTTTGTGCTAAGGGGTTACTTACTCTGTCCAGTACAGCTGGAGATATGTGAGATCATTCAAATGTCAAGCGGAGTGCATTAACAACAGTGTGTTACCTCGTGTGTGACTGTCGGCTTACATATTTTCCAGCTTTGTCCCCATGATTTTGAGAACAGTGAATGTTTTCCTACTCAACACAAAAATCTGAGTTTACTTATGAATTGTGCTTAAATACAGTTTAAATAAAATGTAATAATATTGTTGTGGGTTTTTAGTAAAATATTGCATATAGGCCTGTATATGCATGGCTGATTTTAAGTGAGATTTCCAAGTCAAACTATAACAAACTAGAAACTGCCTCAGCCATAGACAGTATGTGAAAGACTGACCCATTAGTTTGTGGACAACTATTGTCATCTTGGAATTTTGTAGCCGAAAATTGTCATATTTTGACGAGAGAGTGGAGTGCTAAATTATAAGCGAATGCTAACTACTTTGGTTAGCAAGGTGCAGCAAAAGAGGTTTCTCGCACGACGTCATGTGCACATTACAAAATAGTTGTTCGCCATATTGGATGTGATACAGCCACCGCGTCATGAAGCAAAAATGTGTATTCCTCGACCAGCTGGTGAGTGGTTGCTGGAGGTTGCTTGCTGTTGCTAGGTAAAATCAGTCATAAGAGGGTGCTGCACCAAAAACCTCCTTGTGATTGCTTTGGTTGCTATCAGATTGCTGCTGTGGCCTGTAGTTTGCATGGAAGACATTGACTTGTCTGCAAATGCTGGCCAACTACTCACTGAGTGGTAGTCAAATGTGAAAAAGCGTGACGCAAACCGGAAACAGACAACATTCGCCGTCAAAGTAAAAGTTGTGCTTCAGCACTGCAGTCAACACGATTCAAAAGGTGCAATTTTCACTTTGAAGGCCACTCGGAGAGTAGCTGTCAAGTGTTTGCAGACAAGTTGGCATTTTCCATGCAAACTATGGGCAATCACGGCAACCTGCTAGTGACCAATACAGTTGCAAGCAGGCTTTCTTCAACCAGTTGCAGAATATTTTTCCCTACCAACCAGTGGTTGCCAGGGGGTCACTGGGCTCTCTAGGCCTGTGTGACCCTGTGTGTGTGGGGCCTTATTTGCTTGACCCTAAACTTGTCCACCACTTTGGACAAGTTAACATCACATGGTTAGCGGTCATGTGACTGCAAAAAAAGTCCTTTCAGTATGTGTACATTGTAGAGACAGAGTTACATCCTAATTAGTGCAAACATATAAATGAATTTAAAAAAAGTAATATAAAA
This sequence comes from Paratilapia polleni, assembly GCA_015106735.1. Taxonomy (NCBI): domain Eukaryota; kingdom Metazoa; phylum Chordata; class Actinopteri; order Cichliformes; family Cichlidae; genus Paratilapia; species Paratilapia polleni. The sequence continues at coordinate 4,475 of VUQI01062469.1, forward strand.
GTTTACCCACTGTACAGTTATCACAAAGAGGGCAATTAGATACAGTGACCAAAAGAGGGTGTTTTTTTTGTTTTTTTTGGAACAGGCTTTAAATTTGTTTATTTCTGCTGTAGAGCTGGGTATTTTAATGTGGGGGGTCTGTAGGGATTGACTAGCTTTTAGAGCCAGTCTCAAAAGCCCATTCAAGGAATTGCAGGAACTCATTTTGGTACAAATCCATTGCCTTCATTTCTCTGCCCCAGTGGTTGCCGCCTGACCTCTGCCAACCGGTCAACTTGTCAACTTAATGTCCTTTTCTGTCCAGACAAGACCTTTGGCCTTTTGGATTTAAAATGTTATCACTTCATCTTTTATTTTTCATCACTTTCATCACCAATTTTGTCATTATTCCCAAAAGAGATATTGCATTCACGAGAACACAGATTTACTCTAAAACATGATGTGGCCACTGGTGTCGCCAGCATGGAGGCATAAAGAAAATACAAACAAAAAAAAGTATGTTAAATGAATAAATGTTACTTTACTGCTTATATATTTTTCTTCTTCACTTTATCTGAAATATGTGTACAGAAGTAACTGGGTTGCATTTTTTGTCATGATGCCCTTAAGAATACACAGGAGAAAAAAGTTTTTAACTCATACACAGACATACAAATCCTTAATGATAACAAATTATTTTAACAATGACGTCGTTTCTTAGCATGACTCTTCAGGTAATAGAAACAAAACAAAACTGATAGCTGACTAGAAGCCTGGTCTGATGAAAACCTCTATGGTTTGATGATTCGTTATGCTTTTATTTATTTATGTTGTCCTGCCGTGGAGTGTTGTAGAGGAAACTACCTCTTTGAGATGGAAGTGTTACTCATAGAAACCACAAGTATAAATACTACATGTCCTTACAGTTCTGTAACTAATTTTGGTTAATTGTTTCCATGCTCACTCTTGCTTCCTTACATGGATCTTTGCAGAGCCTATCTGACAAGTTTAATGACACACACACACACACACACACACACACACACACACCATTGTGGGAGAATTGGTGTCTGACCCAAATCCTGCACAGTGTCTGACTGGGAGGGTAGGACAGGAGGTGTGGGTGTAAATGTGAGTGTAAGGGGTCCTGGCCTACTGATATCCTAACAGTAGCTTGGTGATGTGTCTGCTTAGTATCAGCAGACAGGCCTCCTTTAGTGCTATTTGATTTTTGGGGATAGCTGGAACACAATAATCAGTGTATGTGGTTTGGTTTCACATTTAATTATTACTTTCCTTTGCTCAAAACTTAACACAAACCTCATCACTGAATATTTCTTTCACGGAGGTAATTTGTGTTTTATGTCTGTATTTATGTTTGGTCCTATTTGCCACCTCAATCAGTTTGATTTAGAGAGTTTGTGAACGTATTGTTAGCAGTCTTGGCGTGTCTCTCTTCGTCTAATCCTCCTGTCTGTGCTCTGTCTATGTTTAAGCTTTATTGTTCTTCATTGGATCATTTAGACAGAGATTTCAGTCGTCTGGTGTTTGACTGGTCTATTAATCATAATTAGAAACATGTTTGCAAATCATTCACATTCACACAACAGAGCGTAAGTGGTCACTTTGTGCTGTTTGCCTTTGCATTCATTTGTAGGGAGATGGCAATCGTAATAGTTTCCTTATTAATGTTCTAGTCTTTAATGGCACTAATGGTGACTCTCGATAACATTTTGTGTTCAGTTTAAGTCATATCAATGTATAGCAGTGTAGTACAACACCAGCATAGAATTAAAAATTCAATTTTTCTATGGTAAACATTAATGCACTCTAAGCATGTTGTTACATGGTCATTTTTTAATATAGCTGCAGCTTCTGCTGTGCTACTAGGAACGTTTTCTGATAGCTTCATATTTATGAAATAAATGACTGGTTTTTGGAACTATTTTGTTTGTGCGCATTTTTCCTGTGTGGCCCTCATTTCCACAGAATTTTAATGGAAACTTGGACAGCTGTTGTTTTAAACAGTATAAAGTAACATGGAAGATCAAGACTTGAAGGCAAGTCTTGATCTTAAAGCCCAACAAAGACAGAAAGTTGTCAAGAGCTTCATGGAACATGAAAACAATTACCCTCTCTTAAAACATTTCAACACTCAGAAAGCTAAGAGATTGAATCTGTTTTTGTGGCTGTAGTTGTGGTTCTTGTTTGTTGGCTTTTGTGTGTGTAGGAGTACTATTAACTCAGAAACTGCAAATCTTATGACTCATTGTATCTGTCTGGTGAGGGTTTATCTCACTGGCTATAAAAACAGTGTATACCCAGTTATGTAGCCCTGTGACGTGGATATTTTAAACAAGTACTCTTTTTTTTTTTTTTTTTTAAACAGTTTAATCAAAGATGAGTCAGGTTTTATCTGAAATGTCTTCAAGTTGGCCACATGCTTAAATATGTAATATTCAGATTTACATTAGCTCAGAATTCTTTGTGGTGCACTCATAAGAAAACACCCAATCCACATTATAAACATATCTGAAAAATCATTTACACTTATGAGTAAAAACCAGGAATACATGGAGGACATGCATGTCGTATATAAAATGTAATATTAAATCTACAGTATAGCACTATGGTGAGGCACCATCTTTGATCCTCTGGCTAATTTGGGATTTGTGTTTGTGACTGATTATGCTCATACACAGCTCTCTTTGTATTTTCGGACTGTACTAGAGTTTCTTTTAATTGGCTGACCCTCGCAAATAGAAGGTTTAAACACCAGGTGGGTGGGCCTTCACAGCTATTTGCCTGAGATGAGCATATTAAGGATATTTCCTCTCTCTGACATCATACAGAGCCAACAGTAGGAAAAAAAAGCAGTCTGAAAATGAACATTTAGAGCAGTCTGAGCTTTTTATAATTAAGTGTGGCAGTTACGCCATAGTTAACTCCTGAAATATATAAAACAATACAAAAATATACAGTAGGATAATAATTTAAATAGGTTTTCATAAAAACTACACGTGTGTGTTTGCGTTCTCCTTGACAAACTAAGCAAAAGGGCTTGCAGTCAGCACTGTATTGTCTAGGGACACTGCTGCCTGGCTGCAGTGAGCCTCATCTGTGTGTGTGTGTGTGTGTGTGTGTGCGCATATGCTGACAGTGTTTGTTTAAGTAGCGTACTGATGTGAACACTCATTAAATGAACATAGCTAACCATGGTTAGTAAGTCAGACGATAAATCCTATAAACAAAAACATACACACGTTTAAATGTCAAAAACATGCAGTGACACACACAGATGGATGCCTTCACATATATTTGAAGACAAGCATGCACCCACTCCTGTCATCTAACTTCTTCTCCTTCTTCTTTCCACCATTCTGATGTTTAGCCGGGCAGATTAGTAGAGCGGACAATGCCCACAGGGGAATTGTTGATTTTGTAGCTCTGCAGAGAAGAACCTCCGGGAGACTCGAGCCTTAATTTGATTTTTGTTCTTGAGGTCACAGCTCTATTTTAAGCCAATTCCTAACAGTTTTTTTTATCAGCACTCTGCACACTCTGCTCTTTGGTTTGTACATGGGCTTTTTGGCTTGGATTTGCCTAGCTGACCAAACAGTTGGGCAGATTTGTGCATGCAGAATGCATAGCAATTGTATACAAACCACCTGAACTTTACTTTGAAAAACAGAAACAATTTCTTTTGTGTAGGAAACGTTCTTCCATGCACTGCAGAATGAAATAGCCAAAGCTTGCTAGTGGAGTGTAATAGTATCAGTACGCAAGTTTTTGCAGAGCCCGTCAAAAGTCAAAGGACAAATGTGACGAACAGCATGACTGTAAGTTTTCTTCTATGTGCTTTGAGACTTGTTTTACTTGTTTGAAGGCCTCAAACTGCAGATGAACCCTGAGAGTAGTTTTGGTAATAAGGCCCAAAATGTCAAAGTTGAGTGAGAGTGCAGCCAAAGACAGAGTGTCTTTAATAACAATAAATCTACTCTTTACCTACTTTTACCTCTGTTGCGGTAACATGATAACTGATTATATCATTTCAATTCTGCATTAGACAAACTACAACTGTGTCGAATCAGACACAAGATTTGTTTCTATAGTTCCAGCCTCATGAGAAAAGAGGCCAAAAATACTCTAATGGTCCCCCCCCTTTGCACTGCTCCCTAGAGTGTTTGTGGATTTTGTGTGTTTACCTTTTGCGTCAGCCTGTATCCATGTGTGGTTATCATGCCTAGGTTTGAATTTTTGTTTCCCTTAATTATAAAAACCTTCATTTAAAAACTGCAGTTTGTGTTTACTTGTGTTATCTTTGTCTAATATTTAAATTTGTTTGATGATCTGAAACGTTTAAGTGTGACAAACATGCAAAAAAAAAAAAAGAAATCAGGAAGGGGGCAAACACTTTTTCACACCACTGTACCTCTTTGCAACCAATTTCACCTGTGAAGGCTGCCAGCAACCTTGAGCAACGACTCACCAACCGGTGGGGGAATACTCATTTTTCCCTAGCAAGAAGTGGTTGCGAGGGGGTTGCCAACTGGGTTGTAACCACAGACTATTTGGGATTTAGAATTTACAAGAAGAAGAGTTCAGGGATTCATTATCTACTGTTAATAAATTTTCAAGAATCACATGCAAGACTGCACAGCATCATAGATTGAGGTTAAAATGAAGTAAGGTGGACAGCATTTATAGTGAAAAATTTGAATCAAATCATTGAATTTCAGTGTATTCCCAGCAATAGCTCATGAGGCTGGAGTGACTGGGCCTAGGCATGAGCATTTCAAGCAAAAATACTATTTGATTTTCACTGGGATTTATTCAATTTTTCATTGAATATGGCACCACCACACGTTGCACTTTTTGTTTATTATCTAAATGACTTTTTTTTGTCAACCAGGACATTTTGATGGCTGTAATTATCTTTGGCTTTGCATGTTTCTCCTGTTAGTACAGTACCTTTTAATCTTTATCTGTCTGATGTTGTTTAATAGCAGTCAAAAAACAGCTTCTGAGTGAGTAACGGCCACCTAGAAGCACATTACAAGAGGATGTGATAGGATGGATTGTCATATTGATGTTTTTACAAGAGTTTCAGTCTGTAATTGTTTATTTGCTCTTAGTAAAAGGGCCAAAAAGTGAACAATTATATGGTACAATTAAGATTAAAACACTCAAAAGGAAAAATGATCTCATGATAATGACAAAAAGTTGCAGCACCTTTCTGTGTGGAGTTGTCTACAGCCAGTCTACTGCCATCTGTAAAACATGGTGGAGGCTCTGTCTATTCCTGAAGACTACTTAAAGAAATGACAAGAAAGCTTGTCTAAGAGAGTTTAGGCTGTGTTGAAAAGTAAAGATGCACATACAAAATACTGACTTTCAAGTTCGTTGGAATTGTACAAACTCTGTTTTTGCCTTATATATATGTTTTTGCCTGTTATAATTCTATGTATGTTTGCACATGTTTCAATAAATTGCTGCACCTATTTCCCATTTTCCTACCAAAAAATATAAAGAAATGAGGGGTGGCTCAAGACTTTTGCACAGTACTGTAGCTGCCATGGATGTTTCCCACACACTTATCAATGTTCAATAGTTAAAAAAAATAATAATAAGCAGCACGGTGGCTAGCACTGTTGCCTCCCAGCAAGAAGGTCCTGAGTTCAAATCTGGCCGGGGCCTTTCTGTGTGGAGTTTGCATGTTCTCCCTGTGTTTGCGTGGGTTCTCTCCGGGTACTCCGGCTTCCTCCCACAGTCCAAAGACATGCAGTCAGTGGGGTTAGGTTAATTGGTAATTCTAAATTGGCTGTAGGTGTGAATGTGAACGTGAGTGTCTGTCTCTCTGTGTTAGCCCTGCCACAGACTGGCGACCTGTTCAGGGTGTACACCGCCTCTTGCCCTATGGCAGCTGGGATAGGCTCCAGCCCCCAGTCGTGACCCTGAATAGGATAAGCGGAAGAAAATGGATGGATGTTTAAAAGATAAAAGTTGTTTGCATGAAATCTATAGTAAGAGAAGAGGAGACCCAGGATAGCAAGCTGTAATTTCATGTAGAGCCGTTAGTGTTGGAGTGTGACCAGATCTGCCAGACCACCTTCAGAGCTGCTTCGAATGGGATCTAAGCCTCATTCACCCATAAATAAACTCTCTGTGTTTGTAAATGTGCGTGTGTGTTGTTGGGTGTGTATGACTGGCAAATTACTCAGGTCTGTTTCTGCATCACACATCAGCATGCTAAGATCAAGTACTAAATACACCAGTTGCTATGTATGTTTTACTGTTTTTATCTGTCTCACAACTGTTTGTTAAAGCTAAATTGGTGCTAAAGCTAAACTGAGGGTTTTCATACAGGAAGCGGTTGAATTCAAGGGCAGCAGGGCATTGGGGCTTCAGTTAAGATGCTGTTTTCAGTTTGCTAAAATGCATTGCTGTGCTACACATTTTGAGAGCCCATAGCTGCACTTATCTCACACATGCTCATTGAGTGGTGAGACAGGCTTGATTCATTGTCACACCTCTAAGGGATGATGACAAAAATGACTCCTTTGTTCGCCTACTGTAGCTCCAGTCTCTCTCTCTCTCTCTCTCTCTCTCTCTCTCTTTCTTTTTCTTTATGGAGTTTAAAGTTCCTGCGGATCTTTGTGATGGTGAGGATGAAATTGCTGGTAGAAAACATCTGGACTGAAGTGTGCAGACTACAGTTGCATGCAAATATACCTCGGTGTTGATAGATGGCATTCATGTATCCTTGTGGTGTATTCTGCTATATATGAGGTCATGTTAGCATCTGTCTGTCTGTGTGTGTGTGTGTGTGTGTGTGTGTGTGTGTGGCTCACTTGCCTTGCCCTTGGTATGTAATAAGCATGTGGGACTACAGCTCTTTGCACATCTGTCTGGTGGTTGAGAAACCGTGCTGCTGTGCACCATTTCAACCCGCAGCAGCCCAGCCCCCCACCTGCTTTAACCTCCCAGTCACTTTGTGCACACGAGCACACACACACACCAAAGGAGGTCGTTTCCACAGAAATTGAGGACACCAACACTCCATGGGGAAATTTGCCTTTGTGTGAATGAGTACAAGAACCTGCTGTGCTTTCATTATGTCATCCTCTCCCAATGCATTAGGCCCTGAAGGTGAAGTAAGAAGTCTTTCAAAAGTAATGAAATATTTATTTTTATCAGTTAGCGCATAAAAAGCACAGTAAACATACAAATTCTGTATCAAATCTGCTTGATGTGACTACGCTTTATCTTCAAACTGCCCCATCTTGTAAGTACACTGTAGCACAAAGAAGTAGCAGTTACAGCAAGAAAAGGTACCTCAAGATCTCTCAGACAGCCATACCATAGTTACCATAGTTAACATGGTCGGCAGCTATGTCACTGGGTCCTAGGTTTCAATGACAGGCATGCCAAGTCCTATTGTTACATTGTGTTTACAAAACTGCAACTTCAATAAGATGCATACATTGCTGTGGTCAGAACTACTTCTCCCCAAGCAGCAACCTGAGGCTGAAAAATTAAGCCGGTGCATAAAACTGCAGTTCCACAAGTGGTCGCATGAGGCTGACTCCAAAAGCGAGACAGTCCCCATAGATGTCCATGTGAAAATACACAACTGTAAAGAAGAAATAAGCAGGTTTTCGGCCTGGTATGTGTTATTGGACCTATGGGTTATTCACTTCCGCTAATTTGTGATTAGGTGTTTCCTTTGGGAGTATTATTCAGTTAGTATTATTTATAGTATTGCCTGCTGTGCCCTTAACAGTACTAATAGCCAGTCTAAGAAGTCCGTACTCCAGCTTTCAGAGTGAAATTTTAGTATTTTATTTGTGTTTTACTCCACACTAATTAGCACATATTTGTTTCTGTGCATCCACACAGTTTATGGATGCATTGCACTAGGTAGCAAACTAATCAAGCTTGCTGCCCTGCTAATAACTTAGCAGTCCACTCTCTCGTTCAAATATGGTCACCTCTGGCTCGAGAAAATCAACACGAAATATGAAATGCTAATGTTGAGGCCTCAAAACAGGGCTTCACAAAACAATGGGTGACCTCACGGTGGCTATCTCCATCTTTTATATACAGCCTATTCTTCTCTGCTATCCATGATATTAAACCACTCTCTCTTTTGTTGTTGCCTTTCCAGCTGTTTAGCTGTTATATAAAAATTACAATTATATTGCATAATATGTTTGGTCACATTTTTAATAAGGCCTCTATTTATTTGAGTCAAATTGTTTGGTACAGTCAAAAACCAATATTAGCTTTGTTGCCTGTAGGAACTGATGCTTCAAAAGTGCTTATATGCTTCTAGGCTCTCTCATAGTGTACTGAAGTTAAATGACACCCGTGGGCGTACACCCATGCATACATATGAGGCGCTACAATCTGCAGTGCCTTGCTCTCCCCTGCGTGTAGTGTCTTGTTACATAAGCAGGCTAATGTTACCCCAGCAGGCCATGTAACTGGCACCTCAGTATCAGTCATCACCCCAGAGAGAGAAGGGGGAGATGAAAGGGGAGGAGAGCAATGAAATGATTAGTAGAAAGTTTAAGACATGAGGGAAAGAGGTCAGAGAAATAAAGGGATGTGACTGAACGGTAAACGAGGGAGCAAAGAGAATGAAGCTGGTGAAGAATCCGAAGGTCAGGTGAAGACGTAGACTTAGACAGTTTTGAGTGACAGTCAGCTGCCCTCGTAGCCATGTTTACAGTTTTCACTGACAGCTTGTAGCCTTGATCTGCCTTAGTAGAAGCTCTGAATTTCCATTGAGCAGAGAAACACAGAAAAGGAATTAATGCCTCCGATCCATGTCTTGCATGCACTCCAGGCCCACTGGAGTGTTTCCTTTCCTAACACATTCTTTTAACCCAAATTGAATATATCATTCCTCCCTTGAGGCGCCAGAGAATAAAGACTCTAATTCTTACTGCCTCCCTCACTGTCTCACAAAGTAGACGATGCTTTTGAGAGTCTCCTCTCATCTCTTCTCGCTGTTTTTCTCACACTTATCTGTCACCCGTGTTTCTTTACTTTTTTTTTTTTCTTTGGTTGTTTGTTTGCCTTTTAATTTTTTGGTTGAATTGTGTTCCCAGTTTGTGACAGGGCTAATACTTCTGATAATTTCTGTGGAGACAGTTTGTGTTGGACTTGTTCATGCTAACCACTTATGATAACAAGAACACAACACATAAATCAAATAAAACACTAAGCTTCCTTCTCCGATTTCAAGCCTTTAAATGCATACGAGTGAGGTAGATGTCCTTCACATCTAAATCAAATTTGTGCTCATGCATACTTCACTGCAGCTGTGGTTAAAAATAAATAAATTATGTAATCCAGCTCTATTTTGAAAGTATTCTTTTCATGTTCATACTAATCGAGCAGTAAATCACATGAGTGGATGGATTGATGGGAAGTGATGCTCAGCTCTTTAAGAAATCTGTGACTCAGTGTTTTTTTAGTGTGACCCTGTTGTTGCACTATAGTTATTAAAACACCTACCGTGCAATAGCATACTGTATTGTACTGGATATGTGTGTGTGTGTTATACTTTCCATAGTGAGCTACATGTTTAACTTCCATTTAGTTGATTATTTGATAAGTTGATCAACAGAAAAATTATTGGTGACTATTTTGATAACTGATAAATATTTAAATGATCATCATCAGTCCCTCAAATTTAAAGCTTTATGGCTTGTATAATACAGAAGAGATTTGAAGACACCACCTTAGACATTTTTCTTTTTTCTGACATTTTATAAACAAAACAGTCAGTCAGTTGTTTAAAAAAATATCTGCGGATTAATCGTTAATGACAATAATTAATTCTGTTCGCTGCATGCATGCATTCATACTGTATGGAAGTGGTTGGCCTTATGTTTTGAACTATTAAATATTGCAACAAGCAAACATGGGTGCATATCTGGGCCCTCATGCTGCTTTGGTTTCCCTGTTTTGAAGATATTTCCTATATATGCTTGTGTAGATGGACGAGTTTATGAGTACTGTTAGTATATTAAAAAGTCATATCCCTGTAGAAGAACCATTGAAGGCATCTCAAGAGGAAAGCAGAAATAGAGTGCTTATACAGGCCTACCCAGAGTTTCCAGTGCCACTCTTGGTATTGTTGCCAGGGGTACAGGGTCTAGGCTGAACATTTGCGGTAAATACATGGGAGGATTTGGGAGTTAGTCAGGAGAGTTTGCTTCAGTCCAGCATGCCTGTTCATCATATCACAGTGCAGCCATGAGGAGACTATAGAATGCAATACAGTGGGCACGGCCGGCTTGCCGTTGTCTGTTGTTGCATCAAATGTATATGGTGGAATTTGTCAAATTTTTTTAAATCCTTCATTAGATCTGATGAGACATGTTTAATGCTGTCAGCTATCATCAAAGTGGTTTTAAGCTTCAGAAGACAATCACTGCTTAGCCTGATAGGGGAGAGTCAGTGGTTCTTTAGGTTATTGATGAGATCTAGCCCTGAGACGTATGGAGGGGAATCAAATAACCCTAACCTTCAAGCGATAGCAGCGGCAGCCAGACAGCCAGAGGAATGGAGATAATTGAAATGACTTTCTGTGTAGACTTTCTTTTATCTCCCTTATTATTCACTGTCCTCATTTTGTGAAAATGAGCACTGGTATGTTCACATGAAAAAAGAAAGTCTTAGACTGAGTCTGCTGTGGGTTTTAGAAAGTGTGTTTATGCTCTAGTATCAAATAAGTGTTTGTGTGTGTAGGTTTTAGAGTGATCATGGGAATGTGTGAGTGCTGGATTCAGGTAATTAATGCTGGGATGCATGAACCTGGCAGAGAGTCAGACGGGCGCAGTGCCAGTGTAAAGAGGGGGGAAGGATAGTAAAGGGGGTGGAGAAGAAGATTAGAGCAGAACTGATACAGGCCACAGAAATTCAGCTGCAACCAGGTTGGGTGAAAAATGCTTTTAATGGATGTAAATGGATGGACAGCTAACCATATGGTGGAATTTGCTTGTCATAGAGTTTCTTAGATATTTCAGGCTAATCTGGGTTAGATCCGTGTGTGAGTAAGAAACAAATGTCTATGAGCCACTGTTTGTTACCATATGAGCAAAAAAAAAATCAAATCATTATTTAGCTATAGTTATATTTTGTAAGTAGCATGAATAAAAGCCTCTTGCACATCCTGACAGATTACCTAATCAGAAATGAAATTCTCTTCCTGTTGGCTGTGGTAACCCAGGCAACAGTTCCCCTGGAGACAGGCTTTGGCAAATCTCTGTGGTCTGTTTAGAAAGTCCTAACGCGTGTCCCCTGAACAGCTCTGGCATAAAGCAGCAGTTTATTGCCCTAAGCAGTGATGATGCTGCGGCTTGTGTTTGACCAGAGATTAGGAAGGCTGGAGCCTTTTGTGCTCGTTCTGCTGTTTGCGGATGATAAGCCCCGCTGCAGGCCTTAATGCTTGAGTCAGAAGCTGAGGGACAGGGACCAGGGTTGAGGTAAACTGAGTGGTAGCTTTCGTGCTTTGCTTTTAGGTTGGATATATCAAACATATATTATTAATTAATGATTTTCCTAATGCTGCAGTGTGATGCAGTGGTGGGGGCAGAGGGGTTTTGCTAACCCATTAAACTATATGATTAGACAGGAAATTTTATTTTTCAGAATGTGTATAATGATCAGATATCATCTTTAAACATTAAAACGAGTCTGACTGCCTGTAAGGGAGTTGAATTGGCTATATGATGCTAACTGCTTAGTGGCAGAAGTGCAGTTGTTTGGCACATACGCCTGATGTAGGTTGTGAGCAGCTGATTTGGTTTCTTGGAGACAATCTCAGCAGCAACAGCAGCAGGAGGATAACATTACCTCAGTTGCAAGCATCTGGGAATTGTATGTGAATGATGTGACAAAGAGATGCAAAGATGCAACATTCACTGAATGTTGACTTACTCTGTGAAATGTATGCAGATTCAAGTAGAATGGCTGGTAGAACATTTTAACCACCTTCCTATTTTGCAAAAGTGGCACTTCACATTATGTGGACAAAAGTACTGGGCCACCTACACATTACACCTACAGGAGCTGCTCAGCCATAGAAACCCATACAGTGAAGCTCCTGGTGCACAGTTTTTGTGCTGATGTTAGTGCCAGAGGAGGTTTGGAACTCTGCATTTATTGAGTCAGCAGAGCGTTGGCGACTTTTACGCACTATGCACTACAACACTCTGCAACCCCACTCTTTAACTTTACATGGTCTGCCACTTCATGGCTGAGTTACTGTGGTTCCTAAAAGCTTCCACTTTGCAATAATACCTCTTACAGTTGATTGTGGAACATCTAAGAGGGAAGAAGTTTCACAAACTGACTTGGCGTCTTATTATAGTACACGCTCAAATTCAGTGAGCTCTCTAGAACACACCATTCTTTCACAAATGTTTGTAAAGGCAGGCTTGATTTATACACCTGTGGCAATGGGATTGAAAACACCTGAGTTCAAAGATTAAGAGGCGTGACCCAATACTTTTGTTCATATAGCGTATTTTGGTGGATTCATTGTGAGGCTTTATCAAAGACTGTGTATGGAAGCAGGATGTAGTAAACATAACCACCCATTGGTTTGTAGACATTAGATTTGAAGGAGTTTGGCAACTTGGCTAACAAGATGCATCCATAGATAATATGGGTACAAACCAGAGACAAAGGTACCTGCTAACTAGTGGTAAAACATGAATAAAAATAATGCTAGTATTTCACTCACCAAAAAACAGACCCTACACTCTTCAGTCTTCTTGGGCTGGCTTTAAGTACAATAAACTACACAACAAACAGCTATACAGCTATGTAATTTGTCAGATAATTACATCAAAAATGCTCAAGCTGCAACATTACAGCAGACATGGTTGAGAGGTTGAGTTCAGTGACTTGAATTAGCTGAGGTGAAGCCTGGCAAACAACTAACAGCCTAGTCGGCACTAAGCCGTCACGCAAAGCATCCATGCCCTTAATCATGAATATTTTAGGGCCTTAACACAATTTAAACAGCTGAGTTATGTAAAACTCCATCCCCTTACAGTTGCTATGAAGGGGTAAATGGCTCAAGTAGCTATTCGAGAACTGTTTCTGGCGATAGCACATTGGCTTCATGTTCAGCCATTCTCAGAAGTAGCCACTTGGGTAGTATGTAGATGTAGCTCACTCCTCAGAATTGAAACCAATAACTAATTTATATGTTTACATTGCTGCAGAAAACCAACAAGCCTCTTACCCTCCAGCTGGCTGAAGCTTCTCTGGTATCTGCTGTGCTGCTAGACTGAGGTTCCATTATGCAGGACTCTTTCAGCTGCATGTCGCATAAACAGTGCATACCATAATCCCATTATAAAGATACTAACATAGCATTTTCAATATTTTAGCATTGGTCTATTGTTTTACGATGCCATTACATTATTATGTTATTACATTGAGCAATAATGAGATGTCTGCTGAACATCTGCTTATCAGATGCCTTGTCTGTCTTCATTTGTGGCCTGTCATTGATAGATTATTATTCATTCATTTTTGCTCACCGTTGGCATAGTGTCTCATTTCAAAAATGCAAATAGAAGAAGCATACTCATAACTGGTAAAAAGACAGGGGAGCAATCATGTGGTATGTTTTTTTTTTGTCATGAAATTCTTTCACAGTGGATGAAATAAAACAAGCCTTTTCTAAGATTCCTGTCAGTATAGGTTTAAACAAAGCAAAATTAGCTCTGGGGATTTCTTACACTGATCTAAAGCTTCAGGCGTCAGGGTAAAATCAATAATGATGAGTTTTAGAAAATGTTGTGCATAGACTGCAACTTAAAAAATGCCAACTACGGAGGAGTAGCTGACTTTCATTTCAGCTGTTTAAATGCTGTTATAGCAAACAGATCACACCCAGACACAGACCTGTTTTGTGTATCATTTGCTTGACACCATCACAATACCCCACACATTATTGCTCTGTTAAGATTTAGAATTGACAATTGCATATTTCTATTTAAAGACCGTCTGCCAGACCACATCCATGCTTTCATGCTTTCATGATTTCATGAAATTAGTGTACTTTAATGGAAGGTTTTCTGCTTCCAGTAGCTGATAGGGTCCACTGTGTGTTTTCTAGCTGGTGGCTTTATTGATTGAAGAAGTAATATTGTTTGGTAATTGGTTTTCAGCGTTTGTCCTCGAGGCATACACACACAAAGACACAGTAACAAAAAAAAAAAAAAAAAAAAAACACCACAACCACC
>VUQI01062469.1:42345-61835 GCA_015106735.1 Paratilapia polleni
TTAACTTATCTTAGGCTCCCCTTGTGGTGCAGCTAAGAAATTAGGATTTAATTTGCTTCTTTTTCACGTCAAATAGGGAAAGGTGAAAATCCAGTTCATCAAATTGCTGTCTTCTCTTAATTTTATTCCTTCCTCTTAGTCACATTAGGCTTCCATCTAACAAAAAAAAAAATGTGATGACATTGTTCTCATGTGATATGTAAATTATTGAAGGGAGTGATTATCAACTGTGAGTAGTGTTTGAGAGTAATGCTGCATGTCTATTCTGGTAGCATCCTAAAAACACAAAGGCGCACCAGTAGAATGATGGCTTCTTCACTGGTTGTAGAGCAAGGTTAAATGAAGGACAAATTTGACCCTTGGGGCCACCCAGAAAATCACATCAATTAAGAAGTGCAGTTTTGAGTGTATTAGAATTCATTTGAACTTAAACTGGAAGATGGAGCAAATACTTCCATAGGCCGGTGCTAGTTTGCCCATACATTTACAGATTTTCTTTGTCTGGCTCAACAATTACGTCACTCCTTTTTTTCCCACCTTGACATTCTACAATAGCTTTCTTTGTTTCTCTCACTCATATGTTTAAACTGTAAATTGACACCTGCAGATTTATGCTCATATTCTTATACGTTTTCATCTCCAGTTTCTAGTTAATAAAAGTCAAAAGATAAACATGCTGAGCCTTTAAAAACAAGGGGGGAAAAAGGAGAAAAGGCTACATAACAGCTACGCTGTTAGAAAGAGAAGGAGGGAGGTAGATTAGATGAGAGGAGAGGAGGCGATACAGACAAGGACCAGGGGGTAGAGAGGCCTGAGAGAGGGTAGGAGTTGACTAGGCAAGAAGATTTAGGCTGCTGCAACTGTGATAGAGCTGTCTTACCATGACTCTGAAATCTTTGAGGGGAGACAGGCTTAGGAATCATAAAACATCAGAAGGAGGAAGGCGAGAAACAGAGAGAAAAGAGGAAGAGGCAAAGCGTCAGTGACAGGTTATGAGCATGACTGTCAGAGAAAAGTGTTTGAAGACCGAAAATAGGGCAGAATCACACTCATGTTTCTGCGGCTCCCTCATACACAGCAGCAAAGTAAAGGTTTTGCACCATGAAGACAGACAGGCAAACTGATAAACTGGCTTTGAGCATTGTTCTACAGAAAGAACCAAAAAAACCCTGATGAGATGTTTTTCTTTTCAACCATGGTAGTGGCGCGACTCTGGTAATGTTGATTTGTTGGTAGGTCCACCATCTTGGTCCAGACTGAAATGTCTCAGTTGTTGGATGGAATCCTATGAAATTTTGTTCATTCATTTAGAAGCACCTAGTAATAAAAAAAAGAAGTTCAGAAGTAGTTCTAAAATAACCACTGCACCAGCACCATGGTGTAGTTGTTCGCACTGTTTTGTCACAGTAAGAAGAGCCTGGGTTTCAATCCACCGAATCCCCGTGCTTGTGTGGGTTCTCTCTGAGTACTCTGTCTTCCTCCCACAGTCCAAAGACATGCAAGGATTAGGTTAATTGGCAATTCAAAATTAGCCATAGGTATGAATGGTTGTCTGTCTCTCTGTCTTAGCCCAACGATAGACTGGCAACCTGTCCAGGATGTGCCCCCACCCCCCATTATAAATGCCACTACTTATATATCAGCTAGCTAGCTAATATCAGCCGATATACTGGCCCCAGTGATATCAGTCAGACTCTATATCTTAGCCTCATAATTATTACTATGGTTAAAAGAAAAAGCACGGTTTTTATCTTGAAATACTTATATTATCATGACTTTAATCAATAAGCCATTGCTCAAAAACAGCAATGTCCAAGAAATTAACTGAAGCCTGGAAAGATTATAATAATAATAATAATAATAATAATAATAATAATAATAATTTTAAAAAACATAAATAATTCTACAAATACATATTGTGTATGTGAAAAACTGTAATAACTTTGTAATAGCAGTTCATTCAGTCCAATCATCAAATCCAACTTCCAGGTTGTCTGATATGCTGGTTTTTGTCACCACCTGTAAAACAAGTAGCCCTAAGCTTTATTTTGTGTTTAGTCCTAATTAGCAAATGTCATGTGCTGACTTGCTAAACTGAAATAGTGCAGCATGGTGGCAGTGTCATTGTGAGCATGTCAGCATGCTGGTGTTGGCGCTGAGCTCAAAGCACCCTGTACAGCCTCACAGAGGTGCCGTCATGCCTGTAGACCCTTTCATTAAACTTTATATAAAATTAAGTCTGTTCATGTCATTATGGCGTCATAGACTAAACAGTGTTTGTTTTTTTTCTCTTTGAGAAACAAATGTGGGTCAGAAGGCCTTACTAACTGAGGCTAAATCCAGCCTCCTCACATAATGGCCATAGTCTGTTATGAGGCTGTTTTCTTAATGTTGTTTTCCACTGTGGATTACACACACACTGTCACACGGGACAAATCCTGAACTAAAAAATCCAGACACCTAAGCAGTTCCTTTCATCACCCAAAGCCATTTTCTGCTATGATACTGTAGCTGCATTTGTACACTTAGTAATGGTGTTGTGCGTGGCTGTGTGGATGTGGCTGGCAGACACAGTCAAACTGTCACGCTCTGAATGGCTTCTGCTGCGCCGCAGATTGCGTGGCCCAGGGCAGGACACGGGATTGCAGGATTATGAAAGCTACTTTACTCCTCACCTTCCTCCTGTCTGTTTCTTTCTGGTGTGCACATGTATGTGAAAAGCATCATTTTAAGACAGTTTTGCTGCCTAAAATGCATCTGCAAGAACTTGATTTAAAAACACAGTTAACAAGGAGGTGTAAATTTCAGTCCTGTGTTTGTTCTCTCGGTGGCAAAGCTGCAGATAGTTTTGGACGTACAAAGAGAGATCTGTCTCTCTTGAACACATTCTAGCTGCCAGCATTAACAAATTAAGTATAAACAATGTTTAGAAAACTTGTGACTGCATTCCTATCATAATCAGCTCTCACATCCCATGACAGCAAAGATCAGGTCACATGGCCATGCCTAAAAGATTTAAAAGTAAGAATGGGCTCAGTTTGAGACAAGAATATTTTCTGGCTTACAGATGTTTTGTAGTAATTTATCTGTAGAGGTGTGGGTTAATAATTTTATTATGTAATGATTGTGGAAGGGTGGAAGAACATCTAGGTCAGTAAAATACATGAAGCCTCACAAAAAAAGTTTAAAGTACATAAAGGAAGGTAAAAGCAGTCACAAATTGCTCCACCTTGCTCAGACCAAGCTTGTAAAGGCTGTATCCTCTTTAATTTAAATGGAGGCTTCCGATTTGTTTGCCATCATTTCTATCTTTAATAACAGCACTGAGATCACCATGTTAAAATCTGTAGTGCTGTGCAAAAGTCTTGAGCCACCCTTCATTTCTTTATATTTTGTTAGGAAGATGAGAAATAGGTGCAGTGATTTACTAAAAACAAACATAAATGGAAATACAGTATGTAAGGCAAAAACAGACTTTGTACAATTCGAATGAGTTTGACAGTCAGTATTAGATATGACCACCTTTATTCTTGACTGGTGAATGTCTAGAGGAAGTGAATTAGACAGTAATAAAATCTGAAAAAAAAAAAAATAGTGAGCTGGACACCTTGGAGACACTCCATAGATACAGTTAGGCATGATGTGCCTCAGCTGTCCCTTTGTGATCCCATAAATATTCTTTGTGTCTGTGGATTGACAGACTGGGTGCATCACTTCCTGTTCTTCACTTTCTTCACTTTCTTCAGATAAAGTTCTTAACAGGATGGGGCTAAACTACTGTCTTTTTTACAACCTGTCTAATCATCCCATTGCATATTTCTTCAAGAGTAATCCCAAAAATTACTATATTATGATTATAACTGACTAACAAATGATGACTAGAACTATAGAAGTGATGCTTTGTACAAAAGACATCTAACCAAACAGGCCAAAAAGTCTCAAGTATAGCAATTTTCTAGGTTTTTTAGGGTTTAAGCATATTCATTTCTGTTCAGTGGACTCAGGTAAGACATACCAGTATATGCTAATCATTTTAGAGGTGTGTAAGAGTCTGTGTCACTCTCAAGACACAGCTCTCCACTGTACTCTCTCCACCTCCACTGGCTTTTGTTCAGGAGAAATGATTGTCCTTTTGTTCGCCGCGGAGATGGATTGCAGCGCTGGCAGGCGACGTTCGATGCAGTTTTATTCAGTCATCCAGCTTCCTAAACGTGCTTTCATAGCCCCCGTTACGCCAGTCATTAATTACTCAGTGCAGGTCTCACTGGTTGCTATGGCAACGGGCTGCGAGGACCACCATGGCTACACAGTGTAGCTGCGATCTGTCTCTTCTCCCTGCTGGTTGTTTTGTTCGGTTGTCTGCCAGTCATGTACTGTCTCTGGGACACGCAGCTGACCAGACTCTCACTATTACAGTTGGAGTGTACTTTGTAAAGCTTTGTCCAGTTTTTGTTCAGACAGATCTTTTTGCACGTACATACACATACTCATAACTTAACCTGGAGGCTTTACAATAGCAGCGCAGAGAAGCATAACTGCACTGTCAGGGAGGTACTGCAGAAGACTTTTGAGTATGTTTGGATTTATCTTTGTGTGTTTCTAACTGAAAGTCGTTCGAAATTGTTTTTACTCTGTTTAAAATGAGCTGTCTGTGAAAGTTTGCCCTTATTTATTCCTCCAACATAGAAGCTTTTTTTAAACTTATTCAAGCTTACTGTCACTGTATTACAGATCTCTCTACAGTGCAGTATAATATATCTAATCTGCTAATTACAACTTTACAAATTTTTTTCCTGCTCTCTATCAGGCCAGCCAGTTAGGAGTTTACCGGGCATTTGTGGACAACTACGAGCTGGCTGTGGAGACGGCGGAGAAGTGCTGCCAGGCTAACACACAGTTTGCTGAAATTTCTGAGGTAAGAAACTGAGTAAAAGGAACAGTTAAGACACTTGATTCCTGTTTACCACCAAACTGAGTGTCACAATTTGTGCTTTTTTCCTCGATGTCCTAAGCAATGCTGTATGAGAATCATAAAATTCCATTCCAAAGTGAAAAATGATACCTGATTTAAATTTGGTTCTTTTCTTAAAAAGTCCTCTCCTTCTGCACCTCTGGATAGCTTTCAGTGTTCCTGGCGTTTTTTTTAGATCACTCTGTGGAAATCCATTTCTGACTAGAACACTTGAGCATCTGCTACACGTGGTGGATCTCCTCCTGTGTGTCTAAACAGGGACCCTTCAGTTTGATTTTCATTTTGGCAAAGAGGATGAAGTTGCAGGAAGCTGAATCTGGCATGCTGGAGGGGTGGTTAGTGAAGATTGTGTTGGTCAGGCCAAAAAACTGTGTGGCACATGATAGCATGCTCAGATACACCACATTTCTGCTGGCTTGCGCCAAATGTCTTCCATGACCCATCAGGTTGCTCTCTGACCTGATGGGTCACTCTTCCACTTGAAACTACTGTTATAGCTGGTGACCAGGCTCTCATCACCACTGAAGATCCTCAACTTAAAATTGAGGTCACTTTGACACAAAAGTTGATCTTTGCTCTCTGTGCAAATGCGAGATCTGTGGCGAAATGGCAGACAGATAATTCAATAAAAATATGGGAGCTGCACTGGTATTGGTCCAGAGGTGCAAAAGGAGATGAGCTTAAAGGGGAGATCAACAAAGATTAGTTGAGTTATGGTTGTGCTGATTACTATTATCTCTGGATGGTGTTAACGTAAACCAGTTGGTCTTCGTTAGCTCTGTACTTATTCATAAAAAAGATATCCACCTAGTTGCTTCTGCAGCCTTCCCAAGACACAATGAAAATGAAGATAACTAACTTTCAGCTGTGTTAAATTATGTGTTCAGTCAGCGAACGTTGTCTGAAAGGTGTTGTAGAGTCAGAAAGAGTCAATTTAGTTGCTGCTTAACAATTTTGTCCCTGATTTACTACACTTGTGAAATACACTGCCATCGCTCACCCAAACAGCTTTTATAATTTCCTTGCATTTAAATTTTAATGCTCTGCTGAATATTTCTATGCAAATGCAGCCAGAGCCAAGCTGTTATGTGTGCCCATGTGTACGTTATTGTTTGAGGATGGCGGATGGTGTTTTTTTATAGTTGTCTTTCAAGGAGGCCTCTACTTGGCCTCATCCACAATTAGACCACCAATAAAATACGAGCATTGTAATATGACATTGTAATAAATTGACGTATTTATATTTTATCTAAACGTAAGTTTCTGAATGCTTCATGGGCTGAGAACATTTTATGCTCAGGCCTCAAATCTAGTTTTGAAAGGTGATATAAAAGCAGATTTAAACTACTAGTCTCCCAACAGTGTTATACTCAGGGAGTCCAAAATAGATAGGAACTGTGTGAGCTCTAACAGCATCACAGCTCTCCTCATACATTTTGGGATTTTTCTGTTTGAACAGTAGCCAAAGAATGGGTTCTGATGCAATTTTTTGAGGGGGAGTTGAAGAGAAGTGTTTTTGGACACTTTGGGCAAAAGAGCAAATTTACACATTGTAATTAAGTAGCTTTTAGATTGTGTTAAACTATGTATGTTTCTGCTGGTCCAGTCTAGGAGGTCTCGTACCATTTCTTTCTCTTTCTGTCAAGCATGTGTTAGTTTCCGCCACATCACCAGTGTATGTCTGTGTTTTATGAGGAGTCGGGGTTGAGACTGGTATCTACATGCATATGGGGAATTCATCATCGAGGGTTGTTAATGGTCTAAGTAATGATGCATGACTCTGAGCCATCTGAGCAAGATGGTGGGGGGAAAATCTGCTGAGAGATGGCATAATTAATTTGGAAGTGGATGACCTCAAAGCTGAAGAATGAGAAGATAGTAACCTCAACATGTTTTTTTTTATGTTGCTTATTTGTACTGAACAGGGTTTTAAAGGTCTTTTTATACAGGTTTTTAAGGCACTGTTTGCACCTGTGATTTGTATCCAAATAGAACCTGAAGGTGAGGAGCCCTAAGGACTGTAAGGAGACAGGCAAGAACTCTTTAGAAGGTCAGTCATCTCATGCTGGTCTTTACACCATTCTGTTGAAATCTAACATAAATTATAATATTTATATGCTGCAAATTATATCAATTCAGTCTGCCTTTTTTTTTGCTCTTTTAAATTCACAGCTTTGCTTTATAAACCAGTGGACAGAGTGACACGCAGCACATTGGTACTTCATGTAAGTAAGAGCCCAGCGATGCTCCTTAATAATGTCACAACTGTGCTCTACTGTGTTTTAGAAATTGCCACTATTTCTCACAAAGAAAACCAATAAAGAATGAGTTGAGGTGATCAGAACACGACCCGCATTTCATTTACCAATATTATTAGATCATAACATTTCAGTTATAAAAAGTGACTCGTTTAAAATTTTAAAAACAGCTTTATTCATAAACATTACACACATTAGAGGTTTATTGTTCAGTCAAAGTTGGTTTATTGAATCTATGAAATCTCATTGTAGCAACACTGAGCCAAATGCCATAAAGCTGTTTGACTGTGTCCATACATTTCCTTGACTGTGCTGTGTTTTGATAAAGAGTATGGCTGGACTGTGTGTAAGCCTAAAAAGAGGATCATACTTTTTTTTATTATAGTGTAACTTCTTAGCTGACTTCATGCATATATATATATATACCTAGATACCAGAGTATTTTTGCTTCAGAAACTAAGTATTTCTTTGTGTGCTGCTAGGACTTGCTCAAACACACACCCATCAGCCATCCAGACCACCCCCTTCTGCAGGACGCCTTGCGGATCTCCCAAAACTTTCTGTCAAGCATCAATGAGGAGACAACATCCCGTCGCCAGACTGTCAAGAAGGGAGAGGTGAGTGTTAAGAGTTTTAAAGGTCATACTGATGTCTGAGATGAGCCACATTGTTTGGTCCAGTTAGATACTCTGTTGGGATGCCTTTACCAGCCAATAGGCAGTAGGATATAATGTCCTGGACAAATAAAATTGAATTTGCAAAAATCATCTTTCAAAAACATCTTTCCTCTACAGCACTTTCAGTGGGACATCAGTGTGTCAGTGTATAACTCACAAAGACATGTGTCCCAAAATTGTACCTATTCCTTTAATAAAGCTGACTTACATGACTGATTTCCTAACACTAGGTATTAAATAACCAAATTTGATTCCATTTCAGTTAAATTTAAACTAAGTTGCCATGTAGCACTTTACCCTCCTCAGTACAGATTTAGTTTTATTCCTTCCTGCTCATAATGTGCAGTACTTTTTTTTGCATGATGATGTCATAGCTCCACCCTCTAAATGACCTTGAAGCCACGGCCATAGGGGTCTACCAGATGCACCAATCTGCAGCCTAAAGCAGAGCCCATGTCCTTATATGGTCATACCAGGGTTGCCTAGTTGAGAGCAATTCCCCTAACACTAACACACACTTGATCACAACCCACCCCCCGCTGTCTCTCTCATCCCCGGAGATGGCTTGATGCACATGAATGGATGCCTCTTGATTGATAGCTTGCGTGACACTGCCGTACATAATGCCTCGTAATGAAGAACCAGTCCGCTCTGACTGGCAGATTCCAAGTTAATTATTCATAAATTGACTGTGGGAGGGAGCGAGCAAAAAGGCTCCTCCCTCGCGCACTGGGGGGTCATTACCGCACCCTTTCCGCACACACAAACACATACACACACACTGTTTCAGATGCTTTCTCATTCTCCTGTTCTTGTTTGCCTTTGAACATATATACACACCTGCCCTACTGTCCCCCCGGGCCTCTTGTTTCCAGTCTTTTCAGGCCTCCACACCAGTCATGAAATATTTATCATGGATACATGAAAGCAGCACATGGAAATCAATGGGACTCATTATGTTGTACCTCACTATAGATAGCGCATATATAATAGACTTCAGATTTTTTTTTTGTCTGTATTTCACCAAGTGAGGTCCAAGATGTTTAGATCGCTTCAGTCATCAGGAGGGTCATGTCATAACCTGGAGAAGGTGATGTTTTGCTTTTTTAAAGAAGGTTAATCACATCAAGTAGACTCTGTGTTCATACGTACAGTGGGTTCAGAGTTCTTTAGTAATTGTTAGGCTGCACACAGGACTTATAGCAGCTGTTCAAACACTCTACATACACTGTCACAGTGTTGATTTGAGTGACTGCACAGTATGGATAACCCATTTAAAACATGACATGGCGGATAGTTTAAATTTAAGTTCATTTCAGTTCAGTAATCAATAATCTTTTTCCTTTATTCTGCTGTTACGATGGTGACGAGAGGATGCAAGAACAAAAGGACATGGGCAATAGTGTTCAATTATGATCTGACCTGAAATCTACTTGTGAGTAGTCTGTGTTTTAGTCACTGGAGGCATGCAGAAGCATAGCAAAACAGGTGCCTGCCCCCCACAGAGGTCCTGGCCTGGCCACATGAGGAAGGGAGGACAAACAGAAACTGCTTAATTAAAATGCAAATGATGCCGCTCGTGTCCTCGCTCTGCTTTGTTTGCCTTTGGGAAAGAAATGCTCCTGATGTGAGGGTTGCTAAATGTACACAGTCTCATGCACACTTCAACTTCGCCCTGTTATTACACAAACATGTCCCCGTTGTTTTTACAAGATGGGGAAAAAAAAACAACAAAAAAACCACACACACACACACACACACACGAGTGTGCCACTTAAAGCATGAATTCTAAATATAAACATGGATCCTTTGTAAACTCCTGCCAGTACTTGCGCACATGCTTGTGAGCAAGGCTCCTCCAGGAGATGGTCAATATTTAGTCTGCGTTCTGACTTATGTCGCTCTCTTTCCACACTTATGTTCTGCTCAGCTACTGCAAGAAATACAGAGACACGTTTCTCCTAAGATTAGTATTATGAAAATGTCACCTGATGTGTGCATGCAGACAGCTGGTTTGTTAAGGATGTCTTTTTTTTCTTTTTTTTCCTCAGTAGCAGCAAAGAACCGCCATAACAAAACTAAAGATTCATCGGATTACTGATTTAGGAATGAGCCTCAACTGCCATTTATCTGCATGTAAGGATAAAACAATGAGCCTCAGATAGGCAAGAAAAATCTACGTACAAACATTTGGCCTTCATTCAGTATTACGTGAATAAAACTTATGATGGTAACTCATGAGAGCAGCATTATTTAGTCTGATGGCGTCATTAATAGCTGCCACGCTTTTATGTTATCCCTTTACCATGAGATGAGTAGAAGAGAAAGATACCACCATGTGATTGCTTCATAGGTAGTGTTATTTCACAGTAGGTCACCTGAAGTCCAGTAATAACAAAACGATTACAGGCCCAGCATAAAATATTGCTGTATCAAATACCAAATGCAAACATTGTACTTTCAAGTTCCGGTTCTGTCTCACCTTCACTCCCCATGCTGGTATTCACGTTTCTGCCTGCATCTGTGTGGTACCGTGCAACATTGGATTCATGCTTCTGCGTTAAATCTACGATGCAGGTACCCTGTAACCACAAACCCTTCTGAAACCCTACACTGTAACCTACGCCATAACCTGACGTTCACCTCTCTAGAAATGTAAGTACACATCGAATCGACACGGCCACTCAGATATAAATGCTCTAGAGGCTCTACATAGATTCAATACGGGAAAACTGCAAACCGTCATCCAAATAATGAAATAACATTGCCATAAACAGTGTATTTTGTGACACCATGAAATAAACGACAGAGCGTAATATGAACACTAGACGTTTTAATTTCATCATCCGATATATATCGTCATATTGAACAGCCGTAAAAAGGACTAATCTAGTAGTTTATGTGGTAGTCAGCATTAGTACTTCATCAGTTAGGGTGCTTTGTGGTAAGTAATCCAGTCTAATATCCTACTACTGAATTCTTCCTCCACACTTCACCATGAAGGCCCTTTTTTTTGTTGTTTTTTTTTCTATGACTTTTGATTTTTTTTAAGTAGCAGAAAGAGGCCATATCTGCAGTTTTGTCGTGCAGCCTTGTGCTGCATAATCATAATTAAAATGAATCTTGATTTTGACTGTTGAATGAAATTCGTGTTAGACAGATGTAGATGACAGTTGCCAATAGAGACGACTGTCAGACAGACAGAAAGCAGTTCATCCGGAAGCTATCTATCACAGGCCTTAGTCATGATCACAGCCTTCATTGTGTAGCTCATGATGAATAATTATATCCCTCAGTGGGAATTAGTTTTCTATTAGATTGTTATTTCAGGGATCAGAACATGATCATAATCTGCTGTAGAATAGGCAGTGAGTGTGTGCCTCAACAACAGATCGCTGCAGTGGAGCTGCTTTGGTGATCTGTCACATGGTTCACTGTCTATCTACAGCAAGAAACTGCAGCATGACATCTGTTCTGACGAGAGCTACCCTGTCTCCCCCTGGCTTCTTCTCTCCTTTCCTTTCTCTCTCAGACATTTCCTTTTTATGGACTCTGTTTCCCTCTCTCTCTTGGTCATCCTGCTTTTATCCTCTCAGGCATAAACACTGAGTGACACAGCATGATTCTCCTCCTTGTTAGCAGATGTCCAGTCAGGTTTTGAAAGCACATAAACTTGTCCTTCATTAGCGTCATCTCCACTTCACTGTTTCAGGCGGTGACAGTAACTGTGTGTTTGTGATGGACAGGGGGGAGAGGAGAGGGAGGGCGCAGAGATAAAGACAGGGCATGTGGTTGGTTCGGGACAACTGCAATGTCATGTTTCGTGGCTTTCCTGTAAAGATTAACAAGGTTTTGGAGGTGGGGTGCTGGTGTGAACCCTGGAACAACATGGAAGTAAGTGGGAACGGGGTCCATGGTCATTACATGGAGAAAAATGTACTTTGTTTTTGTTGTAGTGTAGAATGTAAAATGAGCATTAAAGCCTAAGATATTCTTAGGTTGCAGAGCATCAGTGTAAAAGCCCTAATATTTGTATATGCTAATAATGTTATAGTAAATAAGCTGCCATTACTCTCGTCAGTATTTTTAGGCTTGCAGTGCTCATTCTCTTTGTATTGTATAAGTTGCTTTGAAAATTGTTTGCCTCACTAAATAAGTATAACACAGTTTGTCTGGTAATTGCCCAAAATAAACCTGTACAATTCAGGGTAAAGTGTGTAAAAGCATGAAACTTTACTTGCTGAATTCAAGCTGACACAAAAGATATATTTATAACATTTATGATGTGTACAGTCAATCACAAGAATAAAAGTAGTGTCAAAAGTAAGCAAGCGTATATATAGTTCTTTTTTAAGAATTGTATTATCTACTTTTTACAGTAAACCACTTCAGTCTAACCCTTTACCACAAGTAAAACAAAGGTTATGAGCATGTAAAAGCCGGCTATTTACTATTGAGCTGTGGTTTGCTCTTCCTTTGCTCTCTGTTTTGTTTTATGCCCATTCTTGTAAACTGTATCTCCTGCTTTAGCAAAGGGCATCACTGCCCCCTATTGGCAAATGAGGATATTGCACATCTCATTACATAGTCTGACATCAGTGATCAGCGCTCTGGACCAGAGCTTCAAATATCACTCTTCCTTTCCCTCCCTTACTCATCCCTTCCTCTGTGAGCCGATGATTGATGATTATGCCACATCGAGCATTTGAAAAGAATTTGGCAGTTTAATAAATAGACTTTAATGCAAGCCATAAACAGTTTTGAGTAGTGATATTGGTAATATTCAGTGAACGTTTGTAGGTTGTACACAGTGAGACAATCAGGGGGTAATCATTTTTGATGCAGTAAAACTAAACTCTTTACTCCCTTCCCTCCTTCACACCTTCCTTTCCTTTTTGTCTCCTCATTCACACACACACACACACACACACACACACACACACACACACTGATGGAAGAGAAGTAGGAATTTGGTAGAAGAGAAGGAGGGATAATGTTTTTAGATGCACCCCTTACAAAAAGGCTTTGCAAACTAACTGTGACCTTTCCACAGGATTTAACACATGTGCTACAGTGACTCTTGAAATGGGCTCAACACTTATATTACACTAACAGGCCCCCACCTCCTTTCCCCGTTATCCAGACTACCAGCAATTCAGTATGGATCCACATTTCTCCAAATGGAACTGACTCCAACAGTTTTTTGCCAGCTGTTTAGTTACTGACATGAAAATGTTTGTATTCCTGACTCACCACTGCTGTCTTTTGCCGCCGTAGAACCGCCAGCTGCTGAAGGACAGCTTCATGGTGGAGCTGGTGGAGGGAGCCAGGAAGCTGCGACACGTCTTCCTCTTCTCTGATCTGCTGCTCTGCGCCAAGCTGAAGAAACAGATTGGAGGGTAAGAAGAATCTGCTTATTTTTGTCACCCTCGGGGATGAGATACACCAAAAGGCATCCAGCAGAGTACCAGCATTGCTAACAACCAACTTAAAATTAATTATGCAGAAATTAACATTTTTTTCAGTCAATTAAAATCAATTTTTGAATGAGATGAATGATCTGGGACCCAGGCTTCATAGCAACATCAGTACATCAACACCCCACAGTTGTTTTTTTTGGGTTTTTTTACTAATTATTCAAATTTATGACTCAGTATATCAGAATATTTTATCATGCATGAACATATTTCTCAAATCCATTAAAAAAGTTTTATTTTTTTCTAAAAATATAGATTAACACTCTTGAATCAGACAATCTACAAGGCAATGTTGCTATCATTTCTTTATAGTTGCAAAAACCGGTTATCATTCACCATATTTTACTTAAGGCCCTCTTGATTTTTTTTTAAACAAATATTAAGCATTGTTTTATATTCTGCATCATCAGCTGACACCAAAAATTGATGTCCAACTTTTTGTGCCGTCTAATTTTCTTTCCTTTCTGCTGTCTCCTTTTCTCTCCGACTCATCCTCCTTCACATTCCTCTATTTTCACTTTCCTTTCACCGTCAATCTCCTTTAAATTTCCTGTCCTTCTCCTGCTGCAGTAAAAACCAACAGTACGACTGTAAGTGGTACATCCCCCTGAGCGAGCTGACTTTCCAGGGGCCCGAGGAGACTGAGCCACTTACCATTCCTCAAGTCCCAGATGAAGAGCTGGACGCCATGAAGGTCAAGATCTCACATCTCCGTAGTGAGATTCAGAGAGAGAAGGTATCGTAGATATGCTCTAATCCAGATTTTCAGAGGGAGATGTTTCTTCTAGTTGGGTGCCTACTGCAATTTCACTAAATTCTCTTTGGAAACTAGAGATTTTTTTCAAGCAGTTTATTGGATAAAAGTCAAATGTTTTCACCTCTGTGATTTCAGAGAGCGAACAAGGGTTCAAAAGTCATTGATCGTCTCAGGAAGAAGCTGTCTGAACAGGAGTCTCTGCTCCTGTTAACATCCCCAAGCATACCTCTCAGATTCTACAACAAGAATGGCAAGGTCTGTCTTAAACTACCTCTGTTTTTTATTTTAATCAACAGTTCTTCCCCATCATCCTCCTGTCACTGCTTCCTTTACACTCTGATTCTATATATTTCATCTGTTCTCCTCGTTTTTCTGAAGCTCTTTTTGGGTGCTTTAATACTCCTGCCTCATACTTTCTTACAGTCATGTGCAGCAATTGCTGCATGATATCTTACACATGTAAAGCTGGCCTTCTAGTACAGTTCCAGAAACTTGTAGGATGAAAACAAAGGTGAATTGAAGCTGACATGTGGAGGCCCAATAAATTACTTGAATACTCTGTATTAATTTTCCTTTAATTTGTCGCCTGTCTGTATATCTTCTTTAAAAATTCTGGTCTGTTTTTCACAAACACCTCTTGTGTATTTGTTTAATTTCAGAGCTACAGTTTCCTGATTTCGTCCGACTATGAACGTGCAGAGTGGAAGGAGATAATCAAGGAACAGCAGAAGAAATGTAAGTGTCCCACAAAAGTTCTGTCACGCATGCCCTATCTGATCCAACTCAGTCATCTGATGCACAGGATACAAAATTTAGACATGTGTACATTAAATACTACCAATCCATTTAGGTTAAGAAACCAATATTAGTAAGACACATGGGGTTTTTGAAATACGGTATAATTTGCCATCTAAATTTATTGTCTTCCCTCAAGGTTTTAAAACTGCTTCCCTGACTTCCATGGAACTGCAGATGTTGACCAACTCCTGTATAAAACTGCAAACTGTCCATCACATTCCACTTAGTATTAATAAAGAAGGTATGGTGCAAGTTTTTAAATGCTTTTTCCTCAAAATAAAGCTGTCTTTTACAGACTTATTTTTAAATTCTCTTAAGTTATGGATAGTCTTGAGTGTTTATGAGGCAGTTCTATGTACAGGCTTGGTTATAGTTTCGTGCTTTGTCTGTGCTTTTATTGGAAACCTTGAAATTCCCCAAAATGTTCCAAGGAATGAAATAATAATCATTAATAATTGTGGGTAAATTGGAGATAAAACGTAGACATTGGTTTTAAACCCAAACATTTAATACAGAGCACTTCTGTTTAATCTCTTCCTTCCTTGTGTCCGTTCCAAAACAAACAGAGATCGACATGCTTTTCTAATCCGTCCTCGCATTTTATTACTGTCTGCTCACTGACTGTTTTTCCAGAGGATGAATCCCCCGGTCTCTACGGGTTCCTGAATGTAATCGTCCACTCTGCCTCCGGCCTCAAACAGAGCTTGAGTGAGTCACTCCGCCTTCAACCAGACAAAATTTCAGTTCACTTTTAATGTGACCATAAACAGTGGAAACAGTCATACTTTTGATTAAACTTTCAACTTTAAGTATGTAATTGGGTCCAGTGTAATCAAGTGCCACAGGCTGATTTGTAGAAATTTGATTTGATTTATTTTCCTAGGATAACACTAAACATTCAGCCTGTTCTTTTGCTAATGTAATACATTCACAAAGAAGAAGTCGTTTGCCATATAAATGTAAATTATTTTCCATCTTCTCCTTTCTGCCAGATCTCTACTGCACATTGGAGGTGGACTCCTTTGGGTTCTTTTCAAATAAAGCCAAGACGAGAGTGTACCGATACACCACAGAACCCAAATGGAATGAGGTAAAAGAGACGAGTACGCAACTGAACATACACATACCTGCAAAGCTGGTTTTAATTAAGGAGTCATATCATTGTCTGTGTTGGAAAAGGTAACATTATAAACACATTACTCATCCACATATAGCAGTTAGTGCCTGTATTGAATCCTCAGTTGCACAGATTTCTCAAGAATGCTCAACATTGAACAGTCATATCAGCGCGTTTTAATTAACTCAGGAAGATATACCTGAACACATTTCTGCCGTAGCTCAGTTTATGCTGCGTGTTACATATCTGACACCTGTTTTTTTTAATCAGTTAGGCATCCATCTCCGAGTTGTGAAAAGATATCTAACACACCCAGAGCATCTGGAGCCCCTGCAAGCATATATGAAACACACATGTATATGTATATTCTGAAAATGCGTGCAAGCAAGTAGGCATGCACAAACATGAATGCAGCAATGACACAGCTGGATGAAGCAAGAAAAGCTTTGAGACATAATCACAGGATCAGTTCATGCGTGGTACAGTGTTTTCCATAGTGGACCCAGTGACTCTTTGAAGATTTTGCCCAGCAAAGTGGAAATAATATTAACTAATGAAGAGCTGCTGGTGATGACTCACATCTGTCCAAAAGCTAAGTGAACCAACATAGTGTGGGCCTCGAAAATATGCGCAAAACATACACAGAGTGTTCCCTTCCATAATTACAGGAAGTGATGGTCAGCTGTGTGTTGCAGTGGGTTATATCGATTAAAATGTAGCAGCATGCTGATTTCTTTGAAGGTATCGTGCCTGTTTCGCATTGTCTTTCTCTGTTGGCATCATTGCACTCGGATATTTTTTCCCCATTCTTTTTATGCAAGATAATCTCTCCTCAGCTACTTCTGTGTTTTTCTTTGTTTGCTGAAGGAGTTTGAGATCGAGCTGGAGGGCTCTCAGACCCTGAGGCTGCTCTGCTACGAGAAGAGTTACAACAAGACCAAGCAGAACAAAGAGGATGGAGAGAGTACAGACCGCATCATGGGGAAAGGACAGATCCCGGTATGACATGACGTCAGCCTCCTTTCAGCAGACCCACCGTGACTCATTACTGATAAGCAGTTATGTCACAATCACTGCCACGTACCATAAGATCAATGGATGGCAAGTGGCCTGTTAGATGAATTATCTGAACATGTGATGGATGGGTAGGGCTCGGCTACATGGAGACAGTTTTCAGTGACACTTGTACATGGAGGTGACTGGAATTTAAAAATCAAAAAGTGAAGTGAGTGAATTTGTAGCATTTTAATAAAATGGTCCAAAGCTGTGTGTGCTCACCGCTCCCTGTGCTACCAGGCTTAGCTGTTTCAAATATTCATCACGGTCCTGGGTTTATAATGGGTACTGAGCAGCAGCTGTATCATCCTGCACAGGGGAAATAAATATGAAGTCAGTACTATGAAGTGTTCTTTCCATAATAATGTCAGACCATTAAAACCGACATTATCCTGAGCTACCTGACTGATCGTAGGTTGATGGCAGATTTAGATAGTCAGGGATTAAATCACCACCCTACAGAATAATGCCAAGTGTCACCTAGAAGATCAGCAGAGAGAAAGGCAAAACCACAAAAGAAAGACAAACGTGAGTCTCTTTTTTTATCCACTGCTATCAAAAAACCCATCTCCTGCTCCTCCATCAGCTGCAGTGTGCATCTGTGTGTGTACATGTGTGACTGGACACTGCTGTGAGCTCTTTTTGCTCCGTTCTTCCCACAAACATGCACACACACTAATCTTCATTTTGTGCGTAAGAGCTCATTTTCTCCGAAATATGTTAAAAACACTACAGAATAATAGCTGTAACCTTTTACGTGGTGTAACATTGTCTACACTTTGTTTCGTGCTGTATGCACACAAACTTACTAAGGTAACTAAGGTATTTATTCTGAGCAGCTTGCATACATGTTGGTCGGTAAAATAGCAGAAGCTATCTACACTAGGACAAGTTTCCAAACTGTGACTTCCAGTCACATGCTCCACCTAGTGGCTTGTCTGGTAATCCTCAGACATGATCCTTTTTTTGACAGATGATGTCATTGAAAACAAGCTGCCAGAGCTGTGGGAAAGTTACTCAGCAGGATTTTCACGAATCCAAGGCAGTCTTGCTGCTGTCTTCAGCACAAGTCACAGTGGCTTATTAATCCCACATTTTACTCTGCAGTTTTTTGACTGTTTGATCAGTCGGCTGCATGTTTAGAACAGGAAGAAACTGACTATTTTTAGTTACTAGACAGGCTTTGTATCCTGGCTGAGGACCTTTTTCTGTATGTTGTTCCCCTGTTCTCTCTCTCTCTCGTGCATTTTCTCATTTTCTCTCTCTGCCCCAAAAATGAATCTTAAAAGATGAACTGAACAATCTTACAATTAAAGGACAGTGAACAAATGAAGTCTTCTTTCCATAATAATGCCATGTATAGCATATAGGTCCTATATTTGCTTATTTTTCTACACATTTTCCTAAAGCTTTAAAGTGTGCTGCATGGTTTCAGTTTGTCACTGCATCTTCTTGGTGAATTCTCCCTTTTAACTGAATCATTAGTCCTTTCCTTTCATTTCTCATAAACGTCCCTCTTAAATCTCATTTCATACTTTGAGGTAGTCTTTTATTTAAAAAAAAAAACAAACAAACACATCCACAACTTGCATGCATGCACTGTATGTGGGCCTGTCTCCATCTGAATGTGCTGCAAGAATATTGCCTGTTTTTATGTTGCAGTGCTGGCTTAATTCCAGCTTTTATTACCGTTTAGTTGTACAAATCGCTGATTTATTGGAAAATTCCATGTTGCCAAACAACCTTCAAGCTACTAAAGGTAAAGAAAAGATAGCATCATGTTTGTTGGCTGAAAGCTTTGAGGCAGGGAGAAAGACCAGCTCTCGTGGCTTTGCTGTTTTTCAGTGGAATATAATTCTTTATAGATAAATGGCTCACACCAAAGAGCGCTCCAATCTCTTCACTTTGATTCAGTTGTGAGAAACATGATCCAGCTTTGCAGCCAACCAGATGGGGCTTATACTAGGTAAACACACACAACATACGTATGCCGTGTATGAGTGTGTTTGTTTCATTGTGTCAGTTGTGTTTGTTCGCACTCAGGCTTTATTGCCCCAGATGGCATGGCTCTTCAGGCTGAGTGTATTTGTGTGTGAAGACAGCACCTCTGAATAAATTATATTTGTTTATCGTGTTTCTAAAAATATGGTAAAGGGTGTAGTGTATCAACAAATCACATTTCAAAACATAATGCTACAGTAGAGTAAGACAGTTGCAATTATAACTTTATGCTCTGCTTTTCTGACATAACAGAGCAGTACAGTAAGTAGGATAGCAGTATTTAAAAATAGCTTTGACCTTTTAAATAAATATTAATAAGTTATAAAGCTGCAGTGGTTCATAACAAAACAGTGAAATTGCTCTTTAAATTGTAAAAA
>VUQI01062470.1:10688-47602 GCA_015106735.1 Paratilapia polleni
TTCTTGATCTTTTTTTTTTTTTTTTTTTTGTTTGTTTTTAGTATTTTGACCATTTTGACTGTCTCTGTTTGCACCTCAAGGTTTGACGTTGTTTTGGATGGTGTGGGTGGGGATACAGAGGAGTGGGCAGTGGACCTGCTGAAGCCCTGGTCTGGTGCAAAATACGTCACACTGGTAACACCTTTACTTCTCAACACCGATTCTATGGGCCTGTTAGACGGTGCGTTGAATGCTGGTTTCGCCCTGCACAACAAAGCCATTCAGGTAAACACCAGTTAAACTAACCTTTGGTTCAAACAAAGCTTGTATGAAAGATTATACATGGATGCACACTTACCTCAAAAAACCCTTCCTACACAGTTGTTTATTTTCATAAAATGCACTGAGTCTTGTTTTTTTCATTAAGGCTGGGTGTGTACTACTGGTGCTCCCAAACTGAAATGTCATACTTGATCCTCATTGGCATGGAAAGAAGACATTGCTATTTTTTCCACTCACTTGATCATATGGATTGAAGCTCAGGTGACATAGGGAGGGAAGAATCAAGTAACTACTTGACTGAGTGTCATAATAGATTCTTGGATTGCCAGTATTTTTTTGTTCTTATGGGCTGAAGGGCATCATAAATATGACTGTGTGCAGGTGAAGTGGGAAGAGCATTAAGAGTTTTAGTCCCTGCATGCGTGTAAGCTTCATGTTATTGTGTGTACACTTTTTTCCCAGCAGCTGGGGTTCATGTCATGAAGATAGTAGATGAACAGTGAAGGACAGGGTGGAGCTGCTCTAGGGACTGAGTGAACTTGCTCTGGGCAGGGTAGGCACTGGTGACAGCACAGTTGGCAGTGTTAGAACTGGGTTTGTGTGGATGAGACGGTGTGTGTGTGTGTGTGCGCGCACGCATGTGTTTGCTGCTGAACCAGCAGTATTTGGTGTTTGTTCAGATTGTGGCCAGCTATCTCCCCCCTCCCGGCAAATACCAGTGTTTGTGTGTTTCTTGCCAAGCCTCCGAGTCCTTTTGTCCATGGGAGCAGCCAGCTGGTCAGTTTGGTGGGGCTCAGCTGCAGCAGTCACACCCTCTGTGCCCAACGCTGGACAGCTTGCCATTTTTATCTGGACAATCACAGTGCAACTGAGCCCTCTAGTGTCTAATGTCTTGGCTGCACTGAATTATCAGTCTTTTTTTTCCAAGCAAGCCAAGCAAGCCAGTTTAACCAGAGCCTAATAGATGTGACAGAGCATTGTTACATAATAATAGTGTCATTAAATATGAGGTTTTTTTTTTTTTGTTTGTTTTTTTAAATAGATTATTATGTCAGAATTTCTGTCTTATTTTCATTATTTATTTATTTGTTTATTTATTTTTATTTATTTTAAAGATGTTGGCACCTGGGGCACCTTTTACAAACCCTTTTCGTGGCAAGCAGTCCTGGTCTTTTTCACATGTCACAGCAGGAAAAAGATTAGAGAAACCATTGGTGGTTTCTCTCTTCCATTTAGGTGTCCTAGTAAGCTAGTAGACCATCAAGCATAGTATGTGGGCCCAGATTCACGCATCTCTAAAAGAAATGCAGCTCAGATTCATGTAATATGATATGGTCAGAGGTCCATTGTGGGGTGTGTGTGTTTGTGTCCTTGTAATTAAGTGGGCAAAACAAATACCAGTTTTCAGGATATGTATTATCTTTATAAAAACAACAGTTTCATAAACAATAATTCTGATAACATTAGTATATGTGAACAGGAACACCAGTAATACCTCTGAATTTCTGTTTCTGTGTATCTCCATCTTCATTTCTTTTTTAATTCAGTTGGTTATAACAGTGTTTCTGACAATTTGTAAAATCCTGTGTCAAAGTATGTATTAGATGGTAATCTAAACTTAAAACTTTAAATTTATATTAACCTTCAGTAGTTTA
Source organism: Paratilapia polleni (assembly GCA_015106735.1). Lineage (NCBI taxonomy): Eukaryota > Metazoa > Chordata > Actinopteri > Cichliformes > Cichlidae > Paratilapia > Paratilapia polleni. The sequence goes on from VUQI01062470.1 coordinate 12,605, forward strand.
GCGGTAGTTTTGTGATGATAAGTTTTTCTTTCATATAAAATGTGTTACTTACTCCTCACTCCTTATGGAGCTAATTAAGTCACCATAACTGAATGTGTGTGTTTTATTCAGCTTAGTTGTCTTTTGGGTATTCTGGTGCACATCTTGATTTTTCATAACTTTCACATTTTCCTTATTGTTATTATTATTAATATTTTTTTTTATAACAGATAATCACTCTGTGTTTTTTTTCATGTGAATGAGGTGCAGACCTGCTTTTAATTATTGCCTCCCATTTGCTTTCTTCTTAGAATTTATTATCAAGTGGAGTCTTCTATAGGTGGGGATTTTATGCTCCAGATGGGCCTGCCCTGGATGAAGTCAGCAAGCTGGTAGATACAGGGAAGGTACTGTATGGCTTTATTATTCATACCATGCTCACCTGCCTTTCAGGACCATTTATACTGACAAAATTAGGGAGATGTCTAATTTGCAAATCAGTCACAGCCAGAGAGTGAAATTTACACAGTGAATATTGAACATACCATGGATTCCCTACGAGCCTGTATCCGAGGCTCGTAGGCTTTGTTAAGGAGTGAGAATCACATTCCTGCCGTTCTGGTTGGTTGGTTGGTTGGTGGCGTGCACGGTTGGCTGCTGGGCGATTGAGTCAGGCGCCATCAGCCGGTGAATGGATTTTTAAACAGTGCTGAGCAGCCATTTGCAAAAGCGTGTGGGACCTCTGTCCTTTTGTGCTGGGGCTTACAGCAAGCAGCACACTCAGGCCAGTGGCGGGAATCTATGGACAGACACAGCCCCCGGTGCCCCCCCCCACTCTTCACAAAACATACACGCATGCTCTCTCTGGATGTCCTATTCGCAGTCACAAGTGTGGATGGTTTCCAGTGACGCGACTGCCCTCCCCATTCATTGTTAAAGACAAGAGATGCTGACCAGAATAACAAGCCTGGCTGCTTGTGTTGTGGGACTAGCGCAGGATTGTCCAGCCTCATCACATTCTAAAACCCTCCCTCGTGTTTTCACTTTTGCAGCTATGAAAGCAGAGATGTTGTAGCGTTAGGAGGTTCAGGTTATTTGGTAGACTGAACCAGTTTGATAATGGGTTTAACTACGAGATCACTATAATTTACCATGCTTTCTGATGGGCAAAAAGGCTGTTCACCTAGACATGAAACTAGAAAGGGTTCTGGTGCTGTTAAGTTTGGACAGTTATTCATTCTGTGTGGATTACCACCCTTAATGCATGATGTTTACCTCATGAGCACAATTTACATAAGTTGTTACATTGTGAGTAATTGAGTAAATTGTCAAACTGTCATTACTGATTCTGTGGTGAAGTAAAGCGAATTTCACCCATCCATTTTTCAGACCCATTAAAACAAAAGCCAAAACTAATTTTCCAAAAAAATCTAACTCCTGTCTGAATGTGTAAATCTGATCTTTTAATTATTTCCCATTTCTGCTGCTCTGTCACAGATCCTGCCTGTCGTGGAGGCCCAGTTCTCATTTACTCAGGTGCCTCAGGCTTTTCAGAAGCTGGAGCAGGGCCACGCCAGAGGGAAGACTGTAGTCAGGGTGGCTGAAGAGGATGACAGGCAGGCTGAAGAGTTGGTGCAGAACAGCAGCACAGAGACTGCAGAGTCAGTGCAAGAAGCAGCCAAGCAAAGCTAAGTAGGGGGAAGCAAGTGCCAAGAGAGTTACTCTGATGATCCTTCTCACCTCTACCAGGTTTCCCTTAACCATCAGCAGATGAGCGAAAGGTGTTAGTTCGCTGTGTGGCAGACTACAAGTGTGACCTGTGCTTGTAATGAGAACATACCAGAAGTTGTAGTTCTTGTTAAAGCTCCTACTGTACTGTACGTGAAGTTTTGACAGGGTGCTTGAGTTATGCTGTGTTCATCATGGTGATATTACTATTATTACCAACTGCTGGTCGATAAATACCATTGATATCAACATGCAGCTGGTCATAGTTACCAGGCTTTTGGTAATTTGCTGATTGGCACAACACACAGTTGTATAAAGAAGCTTTTCTGTTACAAACATGAAAGAAACTTTTTTTGCTTTTTTTTTTTTGTATTTGTGTACGAGTTATCCATCATTACCTTGTATCTGAAATTATGTGGATTTCATGTAAAGCTAAGTAATCTGAAAGGAATATGTCAGTTTAACCTTCTGGGAACAACAAACAGAAACTCTATATCTGAAACGTTTTGTTTTTACATTGTTACAGCTCGGTCTACTCAACTGTGCAACGTGTTTGAGAAATTCATTGACAAAAATAGTTTTATTATATTGAAAACAAAACAGTTCTGTGTTGTACAGTTTTGATTAAACAACAATAAAATACACGTTTGTTTCCTCATGGCGCATGCAGCTGGAAAAAAGGCAGTATGTACTGAATTACATAACATTTCATAAAAAAAAAAAAAGATTCAAAAAGTTTTAACACTGTTTAAGTTAACAAGGCAGAAACAGTCAATGAAGACAATACAGCTCAAAAGCTTGGGGTCACCTGGAAAATTTATTGTTTTTGAATGTACAAACAAATTCATTTTGATATAATAAAACATTAAATTGATCAGACAAGTTGTAAATAAACAATGGAAAATGGAATCATATTTCACTTTTAATTTTAATGGATTTTTAATGGCATATCTGCATCGGTGTGGGCTAATTCATGCTAAAAGGCTGATTATAGTCAAAATGGCCAAAATGCTCCAAACACTAAACTAGCCAAACTTATTACTTTTTGAATCACCAGAACAGTTTTTAACTGTGCTGACATGATCAGTTATCCTTTTAACATAATAAATGTCTATTAGTTAACCCAATGTGCCATTCGAACAGTTGCTGAAAAAAATGCCTGCGTGTAATGTATGATGGCTGATTCCATTAATCCTTAATTGCCATTTGCAACATTTGTGATCAATTTAATGTTTTTTCTTTCAAAAACGACACTTTTCAAAGTGACCCCAAACTGACAAAATGTGTAAGAATAAAATGTTAACTATTTCAAGTCCAGAATGAGCTGTTTGTATGTTCATCGGGTAGAAATACATTCTTATAAAATTATTCATTTCTCTCCAAGCTGACCTCTTCATTGACCTTTTTATGGTTCCCCTGCGGCAACATGTTGAGAACCTCCAACGGCGTACCTCGTCAGTGAGCTCTTATCACTGTATTACTATGTTAGGGATCCAGTTCAGCAGCTCATGTTTTCATATAATCTCCACATCCCACCTTTGCTGTAGTTTACTTGGATCGAGTGTGTTCAGAATCACTTGGTTTTTGTCATAAAGATGACCACCTGAAAGACACCAATGCTTTTATGTAGTAGATATTTAATACGCATTTTATCTGGAAAGAGATCGTGTTGCATATTATTTATTAAAGATAGATGATACTCATATGTGTCACTTGAGTAATGTTACATTTTAAAATGATTTTGATGGTCTTTGGTTAGTTTTTGCTTATATTTCACTTAAAATGTAATAATGAAAACTACCATACGGTATATTAGGCAGTACTCCTATTGCAGGGAATGATTCTTGATGCTTGTACACTATTATTTAGTCCACAAGGGGTCACTAATTGACAGTGATGTAAACAAAGCCACTATACATAAATGGCCAGTTTTTCAGTTCTCAGGAGGTTCTTGTAGTAGCTTCAATACACAATTCATATTCTCGCAGCCCTTTTGGTAATACTGGCTTTGTTTAAGCACAGGTTTCATGAACCTTTTATTGCCTAATGCACAGAAGTGCATTCTAAGGAGTTTACTACCTCTTAAATGAGCACGTGAACATAAACTACTTAATAATAATTCTGGCATTTGCCCCAAAGTCTCTATGCTAGCAGCGTGTTTGGATTTGACACATTTCATAAGACTTGACCGTGAAACCTGAATATTTAGTGTATGAAAATCAAAGTGAAACTGAAGTGTTATGTAACTCTGAATCCTCTGTGGCAAGCTTGTCCCAGATGGTGCTTGTAGTAGAAACCAACAAGGCTTTTTATACAAATCATCTGTCTGAGCAGTGCTATAGTTGGTCTTGTAATGATGAAGAGGCTTACCTTTGACTTCCAGGACTAGATCAGAGGTGAGGGTATAGCAAATAAAGCCCTCGGGGGTGATACTCCAAAGGTGGGTTTGGTCATCTGGCTCTGGGGCGAGACCCATGCGGCTTCCTGCTATTGTGACGCTACCACTGGGACTTAGGCAGCATTCCTCCAATAGCTGGAAACACAGAAGTCGGTGAGAGATGTATAAATTACCAGTTGCTACCTTCACTGAAAAAGGAAAGTTGAATTTAAAGCGATCTGTCTTTTACTAGATGGTGATCACATGGTTATAGAGTATATAATCAAAAATAGTGCAGAAAACACCTCTGTTTGACCTGTGTTCACCCTTCTTTAAAATTCTTTAACCTGCTTTTGATTCTGGTCTGAGATTTGACCTCAGCACTATTAGGATGATCTAACAGGATGCTCACCATTAAGCTTTCCCTGACCTTTTTTATCGATTAGTTGTATAATGATGTTACTGTTACCTTGCAGTGCAGATGTCCATTCTGGTAGAACCATATCTGCTCCAAACCATCAGTTTCTTCTGTTTGTTGTATCCGCAGCAGTTTGACATCATCAATATCACCGGTCACCGACATCATTAGCCCCGTCTGTCTGTTCCTTAAACGGAAGTGCACTTGCTTCTGCTCAGAAAACGCATACAAAGAACTGATGTTTCTTCTCAGTAAAAAACTGTGTTCACAACTTTAGAAAGTGAATTTCAAATCTACCTGACATAATAGATGAAGATTGGCCTAGTTTATGTGCACATGTGCAGTATTTAAAAGTGTAAGTATGAATATCAACAGTATTGTAGTGTACTGATCTAATATTCATTGTATAGCATCATTGTATACCTGTATAAGAGGGCGTAGCGATCCAATTTTCTGCCAGTTGCTGAATTTGCGCCAGTTGAGCACCTCACCAGGTTTTAGCAAAATCTGAGCACCCCGATAGTTGATTCCCTCATACAACACCCACCTGATCGTTTAAGACAAGACAAAAACACAGTCAAGTCTCACATATTCAACAGCTACAATGAAAACAACACTTCCTTTCAGCTTTTATCACTGTCCTGTGAATCTGGGACTGACGGTAGATCACCATCAGTGAAATTTGGCATGAAAAAGCCTGTCCTTGTTTTAATTTCTTTCAATATACTCCTTCCTCATGTGAAGGAATAAACATTTGGCCAGAAGATTGCAGGGTGCTCAAGAGAGCACAGAGACAGCAGGTGTGAACCAACATTATTTTTTATCTCTACCTGTTTTTTCTATACCTGTTTTTTTTAAAGCCACATTAAAATTTGCATTATTCTGATACGGTACGAATTCAAAGAGTCTCTGATGCTGGTAGATCAGTGTTTTATTTTAAAAAGTAGCTGTATTTATGACTCCTGGGTTCCACGCCACACTTGGCCAAAGATAATTGCATTGCTGAGCTTCACGACTGTTCAGTTTTGCTTTGAGGCTAGACGTTGCTTTTTTGGTCGTGGCTTAATGGCTCGTCTCTCCTGCAGCAGGAATGTGCCAATCCAGAGGCAGCTCTGCCTCACTGTGAGCCCTTTATTTCCTCAGCGTTGGCTCACACCTACACTCTAAATCTTGCACATCAGCAGCAGGTTTCCATCATCGATCCATCTGTCAGTACTGCAATGCTGCAATATAAGATGTGCTGACCCTGCACTGCATTCAATATTTCTCAATCTACCAACTACAATGCCTGAGTATATATGGTATTCCCAACCTAATTCTTCACCTACAGAGTAATTTGAAAAAATGTCACCTTACTTACACTAACAGACATCAAATGAATACTGTTCTAGCAAATACTGACATAGGACACAAAGACAGCCACTTATTTAGTTTTATGTTTGTTGCTCTTTTCTTTTGCTGTCACAAAATCCATCATCTTTGATTTTAAGTACCTTGCTTTTTGTCTTTTATCATCTAACAGTGTGAGTTATTCTTACAGTAGTGGCACAATGCATGGGTATGGTTTGCCATGCACAGAGGACTATGGAAATGTTTTGACATGTCAACTTGGCAGAAATAATTTTTATTTGAAATAAAAACAACAGGGATTTAGATGTGGAGCTGCTGAGCAACAACAGGCCACTGGTAGAGTGAAAAGTAAAGAAAATGATTCTATTTCACATGTTGCTCGGCAGAAAAAAATGTTTTGACAGTAGGCTTGGCTTAGTCTCCACCAGAAACACACAGAGTGTTATGCATGAACCTGTGAAACACAAACTACAGGGAGGCCTTAGTGATGGCTGGCTAGCTGATTTACATTCCTATAGAGTGAAACACAGCATTTGAAAAGTACTCACAGGCCTCCTTCCACCAGCACAGACTGGACTCTGCCACAGCCTCCAGCCAGCTGAAGGTTGACCGCTCCATCTGTTAGAACCACCCTCTTCCCCCGCAGACCACATCGCTCAAAAAGAGTGATAGATGGAAGTGAGAACTCCTGCCAAGAAAGAGAGAAAGGACCAAGTGCATTAACAAATGCTGAAAGCTGCAGGTCATACTGGTTGACATTAAGGTTATTTTGAAGTTACCCTGGAAACAGACCACACTCACACCTTTGTGCTCCCTGGCATTTTCACTCCTTGTTTACTGTAAAAGACGGGTTTCCTTCTAAATGGACACTAATGGCATGGGTCAACAGTAGCAACTCATTTAATACAGGATGATGGTTTCTATGTAAATTATAGGAAAAAATAAGCTGAAATGTGAGAATTTTTTCCTTTCCAGATTCTGATATAAAATCACCCTCATTAACATTTCTTTTAAATTTAATTGCTTATATAATTATATTTCAGTTTTGGGATGGATGAGCTATCGAGTTTTATTTTCTGGGGCAAAAGACCAATTGTGATTAAAAATGATGAAAGAATTTTGACTCAAAGTCAGACTGTTTTTTAGATAACTGCAAAAACACAAACTTAATTCTAACTGTCTGCTTTTGGGGTCTGACAGAGATTCACACCGATCAGGCATAACATTATGACCACTGACAGGTCAAGTGAATAACACTGATTATCTCTTCATCGTGGCACCTGTTAGTGGGTGGGATATATTAGGGAGCAGGTGAACATTTTGTCCTCAAAGTTGATGTGTTAGAAGCAAGAAAAATGGGCAAGCGCGAGGATTTGGGCGGGTTTGACCAGGACCAAACTGTGATGGTTAGACGGGGTCTTCAGCTGTCCGTGGCCACAACCGAATATAATCCCCACCCGAGTAGTTAAGGGAATTTCGTACCATGTCATAAAGTTTCATGCTTCAAGGTCTTATGCTTCTGGCTTCACAAACACTTTTAGTATTGAAAAAAACATATTAGCAATAAGAAGAATCTGAAAATTTACTAATATGTTCTTGTAATCTCTGCAAGACCTAAATACTGATGAGAGCACATTTAATGCTTAGTCGCTTTCTTCTTAAACAGTCTTGCATTCCAGCAATGTATTTAATCCTAGATAACTTATTATCTACATCCCAGGTCTAATGATAACATGTTTTAGTTTAGGCTGTCAATTTGCAAAATGAGAGTGAGTATTAAGGTGTTACAAGAATGAAATAATATACTTACAAAGTCAACAGTCTGTAGTGACAGGATGGAGGAGCTTGCACTGACACAGCCCATTGCTCTAAGATCTGGGTAGCGCCCCACTTCTAACACATACATCCTGCAAGTGAAGTCTTGGCCCTCGAAGGCCAGCCAGCTGCAAGTTATGTGCATAAAAACAAATATATTAACATACATGCACAAAAAGCACAAAAGGAAGCACATGCTCATTTTCTGCACTGAATAAGATAGATGATTATCATGTAAAAAAATCTGGACAAAGAAGGTTTCCAGTTTTACTATTGTTATTCAAGCTTGAGGATGAACAACAGACTGAGCTCTTACTTATTACCAGGGCTAAGCAAAATAGGGCTAAGCATCCATTTTAATATGGATGATGCATTATATAATATGTAATGCATGCAGTGTATCACTAGCTGCTGTCATATGGCATATTTTGTAACAGTGACAACCTGAAGAGGACTCTAAATCACAGAAATAGTTTTTTAATGTGACCAATATGCTGCCACAATTATAGCAGCTCACCTTGGGTTTTAGGAAATCTATTCCTAAAATCTGCTTTTGCAAGGCTGTTGAAAAGTGTTTTTAGTACTAATGATTCAACTTATAGCACATCATAGCTCACAACAACCACAGTGTGACCATCTCTTCGCAGAGTACAGTATTACTCACCTGCCAGCTAGAACCTTGCAGGAGGCCACAGAGAAACCGTCCTGCAGGGAGGCCACACTGTCCTCCAGAGTGAGGACAGAGCCCTTAAAACCTGGATCAGAGAAAAGCTGCACCTGAGGCACACACAGCAAGAAAACAAGGGTGAGTCATCCACTCTGAGCTCCTCACACTCTTCATCAGATAATAATGGCAATAACGCTGCAAGATTAGATATGCTTTTTTTCTTCCTGTTTAAGTGCCTACCTTAAACTTGGATGTGTTCTCAAAATCATCCTGAAATGGAAAAAAAAGATTACGGAGACTGAGTCACATGCACTGAACCTTAAAAGAGAGTGGCATTGATAGAAAAGGAGAGATGCAACAATGTGGCTGGTATTGCTTTAGCCTTGTGTGTCCATCCGTGTGTGTGTGTGTGTGTGTGTCCCAATGTCATTCTGATGCTTGTGACACCTGCTGTAATGGGGACTACAACAACTATCACTGCCATTTATAGTACTTTGGCAGGGGTCTGTGGACAGACTTTGTCAAAGTGACTGTCCATGATGCAGTCTATAAACTGTATAGCTGGGAGCTGTCTGGTATGCCCTCTCCACGTTCCTACTGTTTTCCTGTTTTTTCTTCCCTCATGTCTCATTGCCAGTTCGCTGTTTCTCTCTTTGTGTGGTTTGTGTGTCTGCCCGGGCATTGCACTCCACTTCTGCCCCTTTAATCAACTCACATCATCCACTAATCGAGCTCCTGTAGCATACATGGCTGACTGGATCGCTCATTCCCCTGTGTGGTTCTAACACTATGCCCATGCCTGATCCAGTTTATTACTCATGTTATCTGAGCCTTTGCAGTAATTCCTTGTTTCCATGTGCATCCTCACCAGCTACCAGCCAGCTCTGCACTCCCTCTGCCTCCAGCAGTCCAACTTGCTTGTCCTGCTCTCATAAAACACAGCACAAACCAGCCAATAACTTTGTCTATCTAGCAGAGGAACTCAACTGCTTCTTTGCACAGTTTGACAAAGACAATAATCAAATCAATCTCCAGCAAGTCACAAACCAATAGGAGACTGGATGGCAGTGCAGCGTCTGCATCACCACAAGAAAAAAATGCTGGGCCCGATGATCTGCATGAACGTGCATTCCAAGCCTGTGCTGACAAACTGACAGAGGTATTGACACACTTTTTCAACCTCTCCTCGTGCACAGTACCTGTATCCCTTAAAATCACCAGCATGTCTGTTCCCAAAAAATCTGAAGTAACTCGTATGAACAAGTATTGGCCAGTTGTTCTCACCCCGTCATCTCAAAAGGCTTTGAACAACTGATACTCACATCAAAGAATCCAGCAGATCTACACCACTTTGCCTACTGGGCAAACAGTACAACGGATGATGCCATCTGTGTGGCTCTCAATACAGCCCTTAATCACCTAGACAAATACAACACCCTTTTGTTGACTACAGCTCAGCATTTATCACTATCAATCTGAACAAGCTGGTGGACAAACCCCATGCACTAACCCGACTGCATATGCAACTGGATACTGGTTTTCTCATCAACCGCCCTAAGACTGTCAGCCTGGGCAAACATGCATCCTCCACCCTCATTTTGAGCAGTGGAGTACCCCAGGACTGTGTACTGAACCGCTTTATGCACTTTTCACTCGTGACTACCAACCCATCAACAACTCAAATGCCACTGTTAAGTTTGCAGATGATGTAACAGTCATTGGGCTTATAACTGAAGACAATGAGGTGGCATAAAGGGTGAAGGTTCAGAATCTAATGTTGCAGTGTGTCAGTCTGATCTCAAACATCACAAAGACCAAGGAGACTACTGTAGATTATTTTCAGGACTACCAAGAAAACTGCATACATCCGTATATATATCAAAACAGAGGCCATGGAGAGAGTCCCCAGCTTTGAGTCACTGGCGGTCTCCATCAAAGAGGACTTTTCCTGGGCTGACAACACCTCAGCAGTTGTGTGTAAGTGGCTAAGGAGACCCAACCTCCCCCAACAGCTGCTTGTAAACTTTTAGAGATGCATATAGAGAGCATCCTCTCAAACTGCGTAACAGCTTGGTACGGGAGCTGCACCAAAGCCGGCATAACGACCTTCCAGGGTGTTGTGAAAGGAGCACAAAACATTGTTGGCATTGAGCTGCCATTTTTAGAGCATCTATAGGTCACTCGCTGTGTGAGGGGCCAAGCAAATCCACACACACACACACACACACACACACACACACCCTGGACACAATTTGTTTAAGCTCCTACCTTTGGGCAGGTGCTTCAGAGCTATCCATGAATGCAGAAACACACCGAAACACAGCTTCTTCCCAAAAGCTCTGGCACCAGGGTGCTGGCTTAGCTCACTGGGTTGAGTAGGCAACCCATATGCTGCAAGGCCTATAGTTTCAGTTCCACCCTGGGCAGTTTCCTGCATGTCGCTTGCCCCTGCTTTAAAAGCTCTGACACCGTTGTCTGACAATAACTTATATACACTCTTAATATGCAATAATTCTGTATTCAAATTTTACATGATGTATATAAAATACTTTCTGTGCAATACTGTCCTGCTGCAGATGCACTTGCACCCTTGTTAATGGTCCTTTTATAATGATGACAGTCCAATATTTTAATATTTCATGTGAGGTTGCTATAACTGTAATTTCGTTGTGCTTGCACGAGGACAATAAAGGTCTTGAATCTCAGCTGCACGCCATCAGCACCCCCTCGCCACTCTGGCACACTCCCTGGGGACAGGCCCTGGTTATTCGCCAGCCACTGCTCAGCAGTATTCAAACGCCTGCCCGCAAGTTTCCGTAAACCTTGTTTAACTGCTACACTATCTGTATAGCGTTTGAGTCTTTTTTACATATGAACTCCGCAGCAGTGTTTTAACTCTAACTGGGACTCCACTTACTGCATGTTATTGAGACTTGTCTGCCATATGTCTCTTTGTCATCATCCGGTTTGTAACCAAAGCAACTTCACGATGAGTCACTTTTGTGACCTAAGATGTTCCTGCTTTCAGTCTAATGACAAGTATTTTCCTCTCTCACACTGGGTAGATCATTTTAATCACATTTTTGTTGTGCCTCATGCTCCCAAAGATAATCTGCCGTGTAAAGATTTGCTTGTTATCCCAGAGATTCCTCTTCCATTTTAGAGAATCTTAAATTTTGATTTATTCCACAAGAGTAAGTGTTATAACTGGTCACAAGCAATGAAACCACTTGGTGAGTCACACTAGTACCTCGAGAGGAAGTGAAAATTCACTTGCAGTTGCGCAATTATTAATCAACAAGTTTTTGATGCTAACTGTGCAGGTCAAGCAAACACACTGGCTGCTGTAATGATTAAATGTAAAATATCACAGTTGCTGGACTATCTTTTTAATAACTAGACATTTTTTCACACTCTGAGTCACTCTTACCAGCATAACAGGCATTGTTGAGCCAACTCTGTGCTGCAGCGCCCCCCAGTCCTCTGGGCTTCCATACAGGCCTTTTTCCAGGATGTAGGACTCACCAGAAAAGCCTGGCTCTTCAAACACAACCCAGCTGAGAAGGAAAACAGAGGAGGAGCAGCCTTTAATTTTGAAATTACATTTTTTTTTTCATTTACATTTCATTTTAGCTGGTAAAGACACAGAGTGTTTGATGTGGCCCGGCTGCTAACAAAGAAAACCACAAGAATTCAGTCACGGTTGTGCTCGTTCAGCAACAATTTGTGGTCAAGATCCAACACCCTCCCACATGATAGCATCTCAGCAGTTATTCTGTTGAAAAATGTGGCATGTCATGAGCGGCCGTGAGAGTGGGTGCTGCATTTGTGGAACTGTGTGTGTCCTAACGTGCAAGGCTAAAAGACTGACAGTTCTCTCCCAGCAAAGCAAACTGAAAGCACTGAGCCAATCAGCAGCAGCAGAACATGGGCGAGGCTGTGCAGTCTAATAACAGACTAGCAGCACAGCAAGAATAACCTTTCAATGTCATGAGAGCCCTTTCTCATAAAGAAGGACATGATGTTCCACTCCACATTATTAACCATTTTTTCCTCTCCCTTGGATAGAAGCAATCAGCATAGCATGTCCTGCACTTCATTATTCTTGTTTGCTTCTGGCTTGTTTACTTCTGTGTTTTTTCAGCTGATCCCACCAGAAAGAGAGCCAGAAAGAGAAGCAGCTATGGAACACAACCACTGCTCATTCCTACAGCATGTGGTAAAACAGATGATGATAAAAATACTTTAAGGAAGAAAAAAAAAAACAGTATCCAAATATAAACATAAATCCTTGTTAACAATATTTAAGGATCTGGGTCTGCCTCCTCCACTCTCTCCAAGAATTTCACAGTTATTTCCCTCTGCAAAGAGTCTGAGGCAGTCTGCTCTAAGGCCAGCTTATACTGACAGGAAGATAGGTGTGGCAGACTCACCATCAGTGAACAAGGTAATCTGTCTCGACCTGTCAGCAAAGGTGTGGCAGCCTTGCCGCCACACACCTGAGCAGCAATGAAGGGTAATAAACCAAACAAGACTTCACAGGAACTTCCCATCAGACTCAACTAATCATTAGTCTGATGGGAAGGAAAGCATCTAAAAGCATGTAGGTTACTAAAAGTTCTTTTCTGTCTGGTAGGCAATCAAGCAATATTTGTTAGAAAACATACCTAAGCATTAAACCATAAGTCTTGCAATGCAAAGATGGCTTAGGAATTGCAATAGAAAGTGTTTATCCTGATTCTAATAGCAGAAGAGAAGTTGTGCTGTAAAACAGCCTAACCTTTTATTTACCATTAACAATCACAAAAGAGTCAAGGAGGCAGAGATAAGTATGTCACTTACACACCACCGATGACATCAATAGATTGCGTCGTCATGCCATAGCCTGTGTCATCCATGTTAATAACAGGCACCGTGAGGTCAATGTTCACTCCCAGCTTGCCAAAGTCTCTGTCGCTGAACATTTTGAGGTGTGGAGACATGAAATCCTGCGGCAAGAATAAAATCTTATGAAAAGCTAAAGAGAAACACCCCAAATCTTGTCTCAAATACATACATACATAAATGTGAGGCTTTATAAAAAAAAAAAAAAGCCAATGAGACATTTACTCTAGGCAGCGGTTCTTAAACCATTGTACCAATTACATTTCCCCAGTCATACTGATTAGAGAACGTGATTTACACAGCATAGTGTTAGTTCAGGTAGGCCACCAAATCTAGCTCAGCCACAATCCTAGCAAACCAGCTGATCTCCATGCCAGCCCACATCAGATGCCTCAGCTGACACCCTTATACATGTGGTAAATCTCATACAGCGCACTGTTTAAGTTATTTTAGCCTGCCGCTGCACAACTTGTAGCTGCTTTGCAGCCAGCGCCTCCAGTTTCATGCTTTATTTGTCTTAAACAGAGTCATATCTGTTATCACTGATGCCTGCTCTGTTTTTTTAACGGGAGGTCTTGCTGCTGTTCTGCCTGCCTCCAGCTTTCCATTTGTATACACGGAATCCAAGGAGAGGTTTCAGAACAGAGCCATGCCGCAAAAAAAAAGCATATTACTGCAGACAGAAAACACAATCTTCCTTCAATTAACGTGGTCCTGACTGAAAAACTGTTTTTAGACAAAAAGCGTCATAATGAAAATGCCCTTGAGCAAAAACTGCTTTGGGGTAAGATTAATACATTATGTGCACACTACTAATTTGTTTATAGAATTTTGGGCATTCGAAATCATTACGTGTTTGTGCCCTCGTGCTATTATGTATAAAACAATTTTCTGCAGGTTTTTTAGTTTGTTTTGTGGATTCAAAACTCAGTTTAACCAGTTCTCCTACAAAAAAATGAGAAAATGAGCATTTTCTCTTACACTTAATAAACACGTCTCCCTGCTTGCTAATAGTCAGTGTTTATGTGGAAGGTTTGGGTCTCCAAAGTTTGGGATGATTTTTATATTAGCTGCAGTCTAAAGAAGGAGAAGATACTGAACTCAGAATTGCCCCTGATGAATCCACTGATGTGCGTATGATAGAATTATGTGGCGTCAGAATAAGTGAATTGAAGTGTAAACCGCTTTGAATGGTCAATAAGACTAGATAAGGGCTGTATTTTCATTAATTTTCCACAATCAACAAAATCATTTCTGTTTCTAATAAAAAATTCTAACCTTCATGAACCCAGGGTAGCTATGCTATAATTGAAGCATCACTCCACAGTTAATATTCATCACACACTGGTATATGCTAACCTCATTGGTAGCAAAGGCTTTTTCAGTGTTTGCGGTACTCACAGACAGCATTGGTCGCAATGACAGAAGCTCTGAGCCTCCCCAGTCACTGCAGTCCAGGTACTCTCCTTCCTCTAGGATGTGCTGCTGGCCCTCAAACCCAGGCTGGCTGTAGCCCACCCAGCTGGTAGAAGAAAGAAAAAGAGCAACAATGTTGCTGCTTAGAGCTGCATTTGTAGATCTTGACTGAATTATATTATTTCAAAATCACTATCTGGCAGCAACCTTGTCCAGCATAAACTTTTGACCTGTACAAGCAAAGGGAAATAACTGTGCAAAAGAAGAAGACTCACAATCCTCCAATGATCTTTAAAGAGCCCACAGACTTAAGTGTCGTTGCATCAAGGTTTGCACCATCTGCAGCAACGTCTCCTTCACTCTCGCAAAAGCTGAAAACTTCACCATCGACTTCCATACAGGAGCCTTCAAAGCCAGGCTTCTCATATAGAACAGCCTGTATCAGAGAAAGGACAGCTTACATTGACATGGCACATTATTTACACTGGTTCAGTTTGAAGCTGATATTAAAATCAATTCTGCCCTTAACATGTTTTTTTTGTCTTTATTCTTTCTCCTTTGTTGATGCTTGATTTAATTTGCTTGTCTGGCTAGCTTTCAAATCAATTATATAAAGCAAAATATGTCTTATTTCTTTAAAAATATTTTACTATATTTCCACATAACCACAAATGATGAAGTAAAACTCATATTTTATGAGCACAATATTAAGACTGTGGGCATCTCAGTGGTTTTCACCTTGTGCAGTTGTTGAATGACACAATGTCATGTTCAATCTAAAAATAATCTGTTTATCTCATTCTCACATTCTTAGCTTTGGAAATTCCTGCCCTTAAAATACACTGTGGTTGTATGTGTATGTGTATTGGAACTGTCTTTACTTTTTCTGGCATTAAATTAAATAAACCCACAGCTAAAAAACATTTGGGCAATTGTGCAATGCCTGAAGGCCTTTTATAAACATTTTTCCTACATACTCTATTAATACAATTCAACATTTGTTTTTTTTTAAATTTTTTTAATTTTTTAATAATTTGCAGAATTAACATTATTCTTTTAACTTCATAACACAAAAGTGAGGTAAAAAAAAACAAAAACAAAAAAAAACTGCACTGCACATACCAGGACTTCATTGGGATTCTCCACTTTGAAACCACCCTGGAACAGAGACATCATCATCAATAATGCTCTTCTGTAATTATATGCACACAATAGAGCAGCTGCCAGCAATTACACACATAGTTCAGCTAATTTCCTCAGAAATTATGATAATTCTATTTACCTGTTAGAAGAATTTTTAAAAAATGCAGACAATACACAGAACATACTGGCTGATCTGAGCTACTGATTCTGTGGCAATAATAATAGCAATAATCACTGCTAGATTTTCACACTGACTCCCTTTGGACAGAGAGTGACCGATGGAGAGTGCTCACAAAATGGAAAAGGTGGAAACAGGAATAACAATCTAGAAGGGTTAGCTTAAACAGTTAAGCGCAACATGCTAATCTGCTAAACTCACAACTGCAATGTTCCCTTGTAGATTTTAACAGGAAATATTTACCATGTTAACAATATAAGTGTGTTAGCGTACCAGCACTTGGTAATTATCACTGAACACAACACTGCTGTGGGTTATGGGAATGTCAGCTGGTTCATTTGCATTTATTTTTAAACCAAGCTATTGGACAAATGATTGCTAATGATTGCGCATGATGAAAAATCATGGTCATTAATTCATCCAAAGGGGTGCACTGTTTGCAACAAATACCCGTCCATCCATCCATAGCTGTCTGTATTTCCAATTAACCATAACCTAACTGTGTCACTAGAGGAGCAGTTTCAGGAGAATCAAGTTGGGACATGGCTGGCAGTCGCCCTTTCTCACAGGGGATAATCTTCTTTAGAAGCTTTCTCACTATTGGAAATACTCTGGTTTTGTGTAGATGAGGGTGCTGCCTGAACAGAGTTTGAAGGCAGGACACATGATGCTCACTGGCTCAGTGTAAATTCTTCAGATGATTAATTACCTGCACTGTTCTCACATGGGCACAATTGGACATTACTAGGTAGCTGTCAGAGTAAAGACTTCTCGTTTTTAAATAAATGTACATTGGATCACATGACAAAACTTCAGGACTGTAGTGTCCATGTGAAAACGGCTCATAATTCGTCCTCTGGAAACCCTAAATGTCTATACCAGATTTTCAGTAGGTAATTTCAGCTGCTCCCTTACTTCTCAAGGGGTCGCCACAGTGGATGGACCCGCATTTTATTTTGGCACAGATTTTATACCGGATGCCCTTCCTGATGCAATCTAATTTATCCAGGCTTAGGACCGACACTAGGAGTACACTAGCTTGTGAAACCCCCCCCCCCGAGGCTGGGTTTGCGTCCCCTCACAGAATCAAGCCAGGGGTCTTTAGCGTGTAAACTGACCAGTGTTAACCACTACATCATATGGCCATTCTATACCATATTTTCAGTCCATTTACAAAATTATGAGATATGTTATTGGATAAATGAAAATTTTTACCTGCAGGTAGTGCAATAAAAAAGTCCTGGTGATCATCAATATCACTAACTTTATTGTCTCTACGGGCCTTAAATATGTATACCAAATTTTGTAGTAATCAGCCTCATTGTTACAGAGATTTTTATGGTGACACTAGACAAAAGTAAGAGAATCACTAAAGTCTGTAGGCTTCATCCTTTCAGAAACACAACTGACTGTACCAAAGTTTATGGCAGTCTATCCAATAGCTGAGAGTTATTTTAAGCCTGGACCAAAGTGGCCGAATGACCAACAGAGATGCAGTATACATTAGATGTTGCACAGTAATACAAACCATTTTAAGCGGTCTAAGAGATCCCACAAAGGGTGACGGGAAGCCCCAGGTGTCAGGAAAAGGGTACACTCCTGTTTCCAGCACAGCTACCATGCCCGTGAACCCTGGGTCACTGAAAAGCAGCCACCTAAAGGAAGGAGGAATCGCACATTGCATGTTAATGAATCATCGAGATGTTTTCTTCACATTAAGCCTAAAAACACAGATTTCTTGGCTGTTTTACAACCACTGTGAGTCATGAGCTTAAATACTTCCATAAAACAGCTGTAAATAAAAAAGCATTCCCACAAAAATAATAAACTTACTGTTACTTGTTTTCCAGCATAGAAATAAGCAGCATCTTTTTTCTTTCACAGCACAGGCAGAAGTGACTGATATCCTCGGTACATTAGGTATTGCCAGGTCAAGTGGTGCTTTATTTGGGTTTAATTCTATATCTACCTCAGCCATGAGTCATGCATCTAGAGCTAGGAACAAAAGCTATTTGTTTTAGAACAAAATATCTTGGGAATGGCACGCTTCAGTTCAAAGCATTTTTTTTTTCACAATTCATATTTATAGCGTGGGCAGCCTTTGTGGGAACAATGCCCCTGACTCTGGCATTTGGAGACATGATGTAGCGCAGCAAAATGCCTCATACCAATAACCACATGTGAGCCTCTGGCAGGAAAAATATACCCAGCTCATCCAATGAGGACTGAAAAAGTGATTATCGAGACTTTATGCCAAACTTAACTTGCTAAAACATAGAAAATACCTGAAGCCAAAGAGTCTGTCTGTTCAGTGAAGTCAACTGGGCTAAATGCATGTTACAGTAAATTTGTTCAACACAAAACTAAATCTGCTGAACAGCTGTCTCCACTTGTCGCAGAGCAGACACCATAGGAGAAGCTGCGGTGGCAGAATTTGTAATTATGTGTTGAGCAGAGATGAGCTGGCATCTGACAGCAATTAGTTTTGCTGTTGCTGTTAAGAGATGCTGAAAATCCCCAAAGGTGCCAAGGTAAAACTACAAAAGTAGCTGTAGGGGTAAAGGCCTGACTAACAGCATTAATTTCCTTAAGGTGCAGGGCACGAAATGTCCTGAATACCTACACCTGTAACCAAGAAAAACATTCTGACGTTTGCCACGTTCTCTCCACACCTTTGTCTGTTTCTCACTCTCTATCTATTCACGTCCTCTCCCCTCTGCTTGTCAAGTGTCCCAACTCCCGCTCTCCCTCTTTTCTAACATGCAACAGCAGGGCAGACATTCCTCAGCAGGCATATGAGTGAGAGTTAAACCAAAGACCCAGATAAACACAGAGGAACATAGTAATGATCATTATCTCTCAGTTATTTGTCAAAGCTAAACACAGACAACATCTTATTAAAAAGATAGCTCTGATTTGGGCACAGCAGGCAAGAGCGAGTCAGTAGGAAACAAAAAATAATTGAGAAGGACCTAAAAGGCACATTTTCTTTTCTCTTTATGGACTACATATCTTATATAAAATCTAAGAAACAACCATACTTACACCCCAGAGTGCACTTGAATGGAAGCAGTACTCAGCGGGATGCCGAATGAGCCTGTCTCTATTGTGTCATCATGGTAAGGTGTTACTCTACCGTGGCCCTCCGGTTCGGTAAACAGATCAATACGGGGGATGCTGTAATCCTACAGAGACGGGGAAGCAAGCACAGCCATTATCAGCAGTGGCCTGCACAAGTTCTCCAATAATTCCTCCCAATAAAGCCAAGTAAGATCTTAACCAGCTGAGTCTTATTCTTTTCTGTTCTGGAGGTCTGGATTGAATATCAATAAAGCAATGCAATCTGTTAGCTACATTTCAGATCCAGTGTGAGGTGAAGATAATGTCAATGCTGAAGACTGTATAAGGTGGAGTTAGTGTACTCACCCTGACGGCAAGTCGAACAGAGCCGATCAGCATTGGCTGGCTGTTGTGTGGTTCTGTCCCCACTTGAGGCTCTGCCCACTCATTTGCCAATTCAGTGCTCCCCTCCTCCAAGGCGATAATGCGGCCCTGAAAGTCAGGCTTCTCATAGAGCACCCAGCTGTAGTGTAAACATAATCACATGTAATTAGATAGCTAATAATGAAGGATAAAAACTGTGTATTATATCACTAGTTTGACATTTTTGGAAATACACCTATTTGGTTGCTTGCTGACAGCTAGATGAGAAGATCAATATCATTCTCCTTTTATTTTAGTGATACAGCTGGCAGCTGGTTAGCATAGCTGGCTCTACCAGCACCTCCACAACTCACTAATTAACACATTTCTTCGTCTCTGATTATTTCAGTGCAAAGTGGAAAAACAACACATCCTTGTAGAAAGTCTGGCAGCCACGCTGTGAATGAGATGAAGTCAGTTTTTTTGAAAGGACAGGACAAGAGACTGTTACAATAGTCCTTGCTGCTGGAAACGAGGGCACCGCACCTGTAACTCTCGCTATTTGGTTAATATGATAAAATGCTGATTTAGTTTACCTTGATGTGGCTGCTGAAGGTCAGATCTGAATTAATTTCTAATTTGGATTTTCATCATTTTAGCTCTGGAATCAAGCAGTGCAGTGTTGTTGATTCTTTCCTTTATGTTGCCCAACACAAAAATATTGTCTTTTCTTTATTTAATTGAAAGAAAATTTGATTTCATCTACGTATGTAAGTGTTCAGCGTTGCGGGAAAGGGCATTTTCGACATCCCTTTGCTTTTTTTTTTGAGAGCATCATTCCAGAGATCTAATTTGAATATCAAAGACAGAATTTGACCACTGGTAGAACTACAAAGCAAATTCTTTTCATATAGATCCCAATTAGTTTGTGCAAGTGCAAGTCAGAGGATGTGCATGCACA
The DNA here is from genome assembly GCA_015106735.1 of Paratilapia polleni. NCBI lineage: Eukaryota > Metazoa > Chordata > Actinopteri > Cichliformes > Cichlidae > Paratilapia > Paratilapia polleni. The sequence goes on from VUQI01062470.1 coordinate 32,944, forward strand.
TACACAAGCGTGTGGCTGATGTTAGGCACATTGCTGCAGATGGTTTTACACTCTTCCAGTGGTCCACAGGTGCCACTACCATGACAAGAAAACCGTGACTGGTCAGGGAAAAAGGGACAGCTAGCAAGGAAAACATGGATGCAAAACGTGTAGGGTTATAAACAAATAAAAAATGAGTTCAGTTAGCAAGTAAGACACTCTCAGTGCAGATACTTCAGTAAATTAGTCCTGTGTGGAGCCTTAACACGCGACACCGGCATCCCAAAACCACATGACACTAATTAGAACTATACAGGACGTTTTCTTTCCATCATCTGAGAGTTCTGGCTGAATATTGCTACTTACCATCCTCTAACAACCTTCACAGATATGAGAGGCGAGAGCTGCAGAGATGTAGCATCTGCTACATCCCTATAAATCTCATATGCCTGGCCACTGAACTGAGGTTTTTCAAACAGCACCATCTGCATAGAGAAAAGAAGCATAGCGTAAAAAAACAAAACAAAAAAAAAAACCATCAGCACATCAGCCATGAAGAGAAATAATGGCTAAATGCATTACTTGCTAAATGTGTTACATTAATCAGGATTCACTGAGTGCTAGGGCATCCCATTTTACTGTCTCCCTTTTATGCTACAGTCACAACATACTGATGTTTATCCACTGCAAAAACACAGACAGGTACATAATTACTTCAACTACCAGGCATGCATCATTTTAATTTAAAAGTTACATTTTAGTTTATAGTCAAACAGAATATTTAAAGTTGTGAATAATGAAGCAGTGAACTACAATTGTACAAAAAGCAGCTCCTCTGGAAAATTATTTGTTATGTCTTGTTTTTTAATAAGCCTGCTTAAAATTCTAAATCTTTACATATATTTGTTTTGTGTTTGTTTGGTTAATCCCAGTCGTGACATTTCATCCCCTGCACAGGTAAAGCAGGAGGTAGACTGAATTAATGAAAAACTAATATGTAGGCAAGATACTGCAAATATTGAATGCCAGGAGAATTAGTTGTTTGTTGTAACAACTACTAATGAAGTTCTGCAGTAATGGAGAGCCGCAAGATTTGCACTGTGTTGGCAGAACTGAATTCTATGATTGTACCCATCTGAGCATTTGCACAAGACTGTTTTTTTTTTAATACTCTGTTTACCCCTGAGAACAACATATGAAAACCAGATGTTTTCACAGAACAGAGACAGAGTCTGTCCAGATTCCTCTCTCCATCTTGTTTCTATTTCATGCGGGCAAAGTTGTGCCTACTGTACCTTTCCAGGGCGTTTGTGAAATCCCTTGACAGTTCTTATCTGGAATGCAAAAACATATGATTAAGATTAAGATAAACATCTAGAAAATTCAAAAGAATCTGATATGCATTTGTTTGTGCAGCAGCTCTGTGCCTGTTGAATATTGTGACCTTTCAGTTTTACTTCCAGGGACACAGTGGGCTTATGGAGAGTACGCTGCTCTCAATTCCTATTCAAGCAGCATACTTAGAGACAAACCAGCCAAAACCTGGGTTACTTTACCCCGTAAGGTTGATTGCATGTTTGGCAGCTTCAAATGGCAATAAAATTAAACTAAAAAAAAAAAAAAAAAAAAAAAAAAAAAAAAAATCAACAGCCACTACAAACATCAAGTCGAGACTTTTGATTATAACTGATTTATGATTTATGTGTTTTTTAGGACAAAAAAAACTAAAGTTGTTTTCTTTCTCGAGTATCTTGCATGTAAATATGCATTTTATTTATGTATTATTATAAATAAAATGCACTCCTCTTCTGAGTCTTCTTTTATTGTAAACACAGTACCTTTGTATTTTGAACTATCAGATGAATTTTCTGTATTTTCTACCATCAGAACAGGACTGAGACAGAAAAATTGCATTTACGCAAGCAAAAACGTAAGCTTTTTCCACAGATAAACTTTCTATTCAACGTGTATAGAAAACAACCATATCTCATCATATACTGTTTTACTTCAACTCATTTCAACTATATTTATAAAGTCACCAGCCACTGTATTAGGTGCACCTGTTCAGCTGATCGCTAACACAAATATATAATCAGCCAATCACATAGTAGCAACTCAGTGCATTTAGGCCTGTAGACATGCTCAAGACAGCCTGCTGAAGATCAAACTGTACATCAGAATGGGGACGAAAGGTGATTTAAGTGACTATGAATGTGGCATGGTTGTTGGTGCCAGACAGGCTGATCTACTGGGATTTTCCCCACACAGTCATCTCTAGGGTTTACAGAGAATGGTCTGAAAAAGAGAAAATATCCAATGAGCCACAGTTCTCTGAGTGAAAATGCCCTGTTGATGCCAGAAGTCAGAGGAGAATTACCAGACTGCTTTGAGCTGAGAGGAAGGCAACAGTAACTCAAATAACCATTTGTTACAACCAAGGTATGTAGAAGAGCATCTCTGAATGCACAACACTTCAAACCTTGAAGCAGATGGACTACAGCAGCAGAAGACCACACTGGGCGCCACTCCTGTCAGCTGAGAACAGGAAACTGAGGCTACAGTTCACACACGCTCTCCAAAATTAAACAATAGAAGACTGGGCAAAATGTTTCCTGGTCTGATGAGTCTCGATTTCTGCTGTGACATTCAGATGGTAGGGTCGGAATTTGGCGTAAACAACGTGAAAGGATGGATGCATCCTGTCTTGTATCAAAGCTTCAGGCTGGTGGTGGTGTAATGGTGTGGGGGATATTTTCTTGGCACACTTTAGGCCCCTTAGTACCAAGTGAGCAAGGCTTAAACACCACAGCCTACCTGAGTATTGTTGCTAAACATGTCCATCCCTTTATGACCACAGTGTACCCATCTTCTGATGGCTGCTTCCAACATGATAACACATCATGTCCCAAAGCTCAAATAATCTCAAAGTGGTTTCTTGAACATGACAGCGAGTTCACTGTAATTAAATGGCCTCCACAGTCACCCGGTCTCTGTCCAATAGAGCACCTTTGGGATGTGGCAGAAATTCACATCTCATCATGAATGTGCAGCCGATAAATCTGCAGCAACTGTGTGACGCTCTCATGTCAATATGGACCACAATCTCTGAGGAATGTTTCCAGCACCTTCTTGAATCTATGCCACGAAGAATTAAGGCAGTTCTAACAGCAAAAGGGGGTCCAACCCGGGACTAGCAAGATGCACCTAATAAAGTGGCCATTACCTTATAATTAGTATCCAATTACATAATCTTTTCCAGGAGACATCCTAGGATATCATTTGTAAATAATTAAGAAATCACAGATGTGTTAAATAAAGCATTACCAAAATTATAATTAGTTGCAAATCTATACACAGCAGAGTTCAATTTTATCCACCCAAATCACATGAAAGGACAAAGTGTGAAAAAAAACACAGTATTAGTGTGAATAAGAAAGCTTCCCTAAACTTTCCATGAAAACCATATGTGGTGTAGCTCGAAGGGAAATTAGGGATATAAATAGTGCCCGGCTCACTTGCCAGCACAGCAAGCAGGCTTGTACTCCAGAAAGTAAGACCTGATACTCGTGTACTTCTAAGCAACCTGCAGTTTTAATTTGTGATACTAAACTTTTATGCATCTTTTAATAAAATGCTTATAATGAATGCAGCACACTTACATTATTTCTAAATACCCCCTGCGGCTGAGCTGGAGGCTGCTTAAGCTCAGGGAGGGTTGGGTGTGTTGTTGGAGGAATCACAGGAAAGCATGGAGCAACAGTGTCAAGAAGCACCGGACCTGGTTTTACAGAACTGTCTGCTTCATCTGCAGCAACAGGAGTGGTCATCTTCTCAATTAACTGGTGTATAAACAGAAAACATTCGGTAAGCATAAACATTTTAAATGTGTTTGCTTATGAAATATGTTGTGATAACTTTTATTGTGATTTATTTGTTAGAATGAAATGCCGTGATAAGTTACATGTCTTTTCTTTCCTTTCTTTTAGACAATAGAAAGAAAGTCCTTTTAGTAAATAGCTTTGCTCTACTTTAGCTTGCCTGTGCTTGCTAGATGCATTGTGTCTATGGAACCACTGTGCTAAAAGGACAGCTACACTGACACTTACATCTTTTTAGTTACATGCAGAAAAACTAACCTCTGGTTTGACTTGATCCTGTCCTTGTATGCTCTGCACTGGCTTTACTTGATCTCTTGGGAGGTACTTCTCTAAATAGTCAGGCAGCTTGACGTCGTTAAAAGAAGGAAGTGGAGGACCTGAGTCACTGACCACAGCCTCTGCAGCCCGGCCTTCCTCTTCACTCTGCTTGGCCAGAGTGTCTTTGATTGAAGCTGTGGCTGGCGGGCTTGTCGGGGGTGGCTGGGATAAAGGTGGAGGGCTGAGCTCGGAGGCTTCAGTAGGCGATACATTGCCCGAGCCAGTCCCCTCTGTCTGTGTTTGAACTCCATTTCTCTTTCCTCTGAAGAGGGAGGAGGTGAGACTACTGAGGACACAGCTCCCCTCCAAGCGAGACTTCACCTTGATTTGATCATCTTTCTCTTCCTTCGCAGCCTCCTCTTCCTTGACAGGGGTTTTGTCCCTCAGGCGAGAGTGAGTGTCTAGGCTATTGAGCAGCATGCTCCTGTCTGCAAAACTAGCCCTGGCAGGCTTCAGGCCAGATTTTGTATCTGTGTTTGGGAGTTTGGATAAAAGGCTCTGTGATGTGTCCAAGGTAAACTGAGTCTTCTTTCTCAAGCCAAACGTAAATTCCTCTGGGTCAAAAGTCTTCTCAAAGCGGTCCTCCCTAATGGCCGGCATTGCAAAGGGGGGCTGAGGTGGTCGAAGGTGGTTGTGTTTACGTGGTGGGACGGAAAATGGGGCACAAAGTTTCTTGATTTTCTCAACGAAATCATCATCATCTAACTCACCAGGAGTGTTCAGAAGATTGCTCTCACTTCCAGAAGAAGTTAGTTTTTGCTCTTGGACCTTAAGTTTCCGTTTGGGGAAGTCCACATCCAGCCAGCTAGAGGGGGCATCTTGCTGTTTTGAGGAATCATTGTTGCTTAGACCCCGTGGCAAACTGAGCTTCTTCATGGATGAATGCTGGATTGAGTCTGGGATCAACCTATTAGCCTCTGGGGAAGTGGGTCCTTTTGGAGTCTGACTCAGATTGTTATTGACTGGTTCCTTTATAACTGGTTGGAGTTTTGAATGTGGGGAAATACCACCATTGCTATGAGGTGAAAGTTCATTCACTGGCAAATTCAACGTTGTCTCAGCTGACTTCTCTATCACAGTTACTGCGGAGCTAGCAGCAGTGCTATCAGGGCTCTGTGTTACATTTTCAGTATCCCTGAGTGAAGTAATATTGCTGGTACTCTGTATATCTTTTGATTTCTCAGACTGTGTTTGGATAGGGGCTAATTTCATTACATCTCCAGAGATTTTGACTTCTGAGGCCACTGATTTGACAGTTGAACTCTTTTCACCATCTTCCTGCCCATCTCCCTCTGTGCTTGCAGATTTGCATACAGAAACAGGAGATGGCTCTTCAACAGATGATTCTTTCTTTGCCTCATGTGTCATGTCAGTGAGTGAAAATAGAGTGTTATTAGTGTCTTTTGCATTCACTTCCTCATTGGCTGTAGCTGCTTTGGTAATAGGTTTTGAGCTGGAGAACTCAGCATCATTAGCTCCATGTGTACATGAGTCATCCAGTGAATTCTCCATTTTTTCCACAGATGCAGAATTAGGCTGTGCAATCACCACTGGCACTGTTTCTGTTCCAGGGCTTTCGGCAGAATGAGTTTGCAACTCAGAAGGCCCATTTATAGCCGTCTCTACCTTCCCAAGCTCTTTATCACTCTTGGTGCCACTCACAGCCTCATTACCCTGGGTGACAGTACAAACAGCGTCTTTTTCTGGAGGTGTAGTCACCGCCTGACTGAGATGCTGTGTTTGAACAGGGAGGTCTGATGAGTCACTGCTCTTTTCTGATGACTGAGAAGCTGGTTCTGGTTGTTTGGCTTCTGATCTTATTATGTCTTTAACTGGTTGTGTCTCCTCATTTTTTTCAACATTTTTTCTTTCATCATCCCTTGCAACACTTTCCTCTTTCCCCATGATAGCCTGCACACTGTGTGAAACCTTAGCCTTTGTGGTACTTTCATCCAAAGGCGGGAGCTGCTGTGTTTTTTCTTCGACTTTCTCCTCAGTCTGATTTGTTTTTTGACTGCCCACCTTTTCTAATCTCGCCGCATCTTTAGTTTCAGCCTGACTTATTATTTCTGTGTTCTTGTTTTGAGGTTGTTGCATTTGGTCAGTTTCTTTTTTACTAGGCTTCTTCCTTTTTCCTTTTCTTTTTGATTCAAGTTGCACTGGCAATTCTTTATCTAATTTGGGATGTTCAACAGGTGACTCCTGCTCCATTGCACAAGGCTTCCCAATAGTTTGCTCAACCAAAGGTGAGGGGGAGAGGACTAAAGGTTCTGTGTCTTCCACGGAGGCTTCTTTTCTTTCCATTTTGAATGCAAGACTGGGTCCCTCTGCTTGTTCCTCTTTTTGGGGTAAATCAATGGAATCCTTGTCAGCAGGCATCTTTGTTCCACTGCTACATGCAGCGGTATCAGGTTCATCTTTGCTGACAGATGGTTGAGGTAATCCCTCTGTTGTGTTTACCGGCTGGTGAATATTCTTCTTTTTAAATGCAGCATCTAAGGGTTTCTTCTGTTTATCTGATACCTCCACTTCCTTTTTAAATTCTTTCTGTTTTGTATCACTCAGTGGCTGTTCATCTGATTTTCTTCTTTGAACTGTATGAGATGGGACTTTCTCTGCAAGCTGTTTGGGGGCCGAGTCAGCCTGATTTGTATCATCACCCTTATCTTGTTTTGTAGCAGTGATCTTTGGCTTACTTGTAGAGCACTCTGGTTTGTTTTGAATGGTTGGGCTGATGGGACTGGTCGGTTCTTTATTTTTCCGTCTTTTAGAGCGGGAGCCTGTTCTGCTCGGGCCTTTGGGAGGTGGGCTAATGTTATTGGTCACTTCTGCAGAAGTACCTAGCTCTTCAGCTGGAGGATCTGTTTCGACACTGTTAGATTTCGTACCTTGATCTGTAGCTTTTGAGACCACCGTTTCCTTTGTTATGGGGTCTGTTAGTTGTACTGCAGGGGTGTAAGTCTGCTCCCCTACAGGAGTCGTATCTTGTCCTTCTGGTTTCAATGTTATCTTTGACATTGCTTTTGTCTGTATGAGCTCTTTAGTATCCAGTTTACCCTGACTGTCCAGTTCTGGAGACTCTGACGTAGCAACAGACGAGGTGGATTTGTGAGACATTCCTTTCACGGCTGGTGTTTGAGGCTGCACTGGTTTAGCCTCTGATATAGACGCCTCTGTAAATTTCCTCGCTCGCTCCTTGATGGTCATCGGCTTTTCCCTGACAGGTGATGTCAAACTGGACCGTTCCACATTGTAACGTTCAGCTGATCTTGACCTCTGATCTGACACAAGAAAGTCTGCTTTCAACCTCTCAGTAGGTTTTCTATTTGGAGACACATCAGTGCTCCGTGGGGTTCGGAAGGTCTGCTTGTGGCCCCCCGCAGGCTGCTGCTGCTCAAAAAGGCTGATTTTATCTGCAATCCTGCCAAACACTGTTTTACGCTCCTCATCAGCTTTCTCGGGGGTGTGTACTCTGTAAAGAGGTAAATATATAAAATCAAAGATGTGCTGAATTTAAAAAATTGTAATCCATTTATTACCCAGCACACCTGCCACAGACATTTTTATTTGTTAATCACTTAGAGATAAGACTAATCTGACCCAGATTTTCATCTGATCTATACTTTACAAGACCAGTCCTTAAAGCAGAGGACTGACCTTTGTGTTATGACTCATGGCATTGTTTCACTGTGGAGACACCTGTGTTATTTTTATTCAAAGCTGTAGCTGCCAGTAATATTGTATTAAACAAAACTAAAGCTAGGTTAAGTGTCTGCTAATAGAAGATGGTGATAAGTTAAATATTCAACCCTGATTTTCTAACAACAGGGCATTTCAAGTGGGCTGCATTACTGGAAGACTGATAGGTGTATATATATGATGATTGACCATTGTTCTTTTTATTTAAAAATCAAGCACGCTTCTCTTCCCAAATTCAACTTACCTTGCATCATTTTCTGTTGTGGGCACATCCTTTGCTTCACCTTTGGTATTCTTTAATGCTGCATTACAATCCTTGTTATCTTCAGCTGGGCTTTGCTTTGGCTTTAGAGGTACATTTTTTGTAAAAAGCTTCACCTCACTCCAAGAAACCTTAATACTCCTGCGTTTGGACTCTGGAGTCTCTGTCTTCCTTTCTACACTGTAAAGGCTGTCATCATCCTCCATGTCTGCACCTCTCTCCACCACACAATTTAAGTCATGAAGATTGTCCAACTGCTTGACCGTGTCAGGGCAGGAAGTCTTATCTTCCCCTCCTTGAGGTGAGGCCTGTGAGGTGGGGTTTTGCTTGGAGGAGGAGGAGTCTGCAGGTGCCTGACTTTTGCTCTTGGGACTGGTCACTGAGTTATCTGACTTAGGGAATCCCTCTGCGACAGGTTGGGCATTTGGAGGGATTTTTTCCACAGGAGTGTTCCCTCCATCTCCCTGAGAGTTTTTCCTGGATCTTCTTCTGGCTGCGTTTTTACGCCCCATGCTGTCTCCCTCTATTTGTTCTTTATCTGGTTCAGGCTCTAACTGTGGTTCTTCATAGGATTTCAGTGGCACTCCTACTAATGCACTGTAATAATCCTGTGCTCCAGCAGCAGGTTTTGCATTTGTACTTTTGCTCTCTGCACTTGAGCTATTTGGTAAATTAAAACTTGGTGATGACTTTGCCTTAGGGAGGACCTTAAGGTTTTTTGTGATTCTCGTGCGGACAACTTCCTGTCCAACACAAGTGTCTTTGCCACACTGAATCACGCTCGTTTCCTCCAGGTACACATGGAGCCTCTTGCCTGTCTGGGCCTGTGCTTGTCTCTGGGCCTGAGGCTGGGCGCGGGCCTGGTCAGGATCCCATACCACTCCCTGTTTAGCAGATGAATAGAGATGTGTCAGATGACTGTCATTCCTCTCAGGATTCCCACTTCCTGAAGTACGGTTGCCGCTCTCCTCCCTCTCCTTGCCCTGTCCTGTTGTCTGCCTACTGCACTCCACAAGCTCCTCCTTTTTTGGACCTCCTTCTCCTGTCTCAGTGCTGCACACAACAGGGCCGCCTCTGTGGGCAGACTGCGTGGCGTCCTCCTCTTCACAAGAGAAAATGAGGATACCCTGTAGATTGGGATTCTCCTCTTCTCGCTGTTGTTCCCCTGCCACAGGTCTGACAGCCTTCGTACTTTTCACTTCTCCCTCTGATTTAGGAGTGTGATCACTTATTGAGGGGGCATTTTCATTCGGACTCTTCGGAGCCTTTCCCCTCCACGGCGAGAGCCAACTGCCAATACGACCCAAGACTCCAGTACTTGGCTGCTCTTCGGGGCTCTCAGACTAAAGCAAAGCAGAGAAATAATTTGTGTAAATGTCAGCTTACAAATGCAGCTGCAGTTTACAAACATGCATATTTCTGGGAAATATGCACAAAATTTAGATAAGATGACAGTAGTTACACTTGCAAATACAAACTGTCTAAACAGACAAAGCAAGGGAGTGCAAGCTTGAGATCCAAAGAAAATATAAGTAAGGGTTGTCTGTTCATTGACTTTTTTTTAGTACAGCCATGCATCTCTCAGCATAGCAAAGACATGCAGGGGTGCTTATAACCTGTAAGCTTACCGTAGAAAATACCATATCATTCAGACCCTTTATGTAGGCTGAGAACATGATTTTGGTTTAGAACAAAAACTCCTACAGAGCATAAAACAAAAACAACATCATTCCACCAGGATAAACAATAGCAGTGTGAAAGAGCAGAAAATTTTCACATGGATCAGTCACCTTGACAGATCCATACATAACTCTCTAATTTGGACCAGACCCTATTGGAAGTCATTTCAAGATCGACTCACCCTTAATTTCACATAGAAGAAAACTTTTATCTCCACTTCAATATGGAAACAGCTGCCAATTTGTTCAGCTCAAAATCTTCTTTAAGATGTTTGTCTAGGTGATGGAAAAGTAGTCTCCCTTGCTTCCAGCAAAGCATCCACAACTGTAAAAGCGCAGCAGAATGTGGCACTGGAGATGTGCGTGATATTTTGAAGTTCAGCCCCTCCAGCAGAACGCGCGCAGGCCCGTCCTAAAAGTGATGCCTTCAAGTGCTGCTCGTAAACTTCTCACCACGAAGCCAGTTTGTCAACAGGGGATTTTCCCACGTCAGCAACCTAACCGCAGTTTCATTTTGCTGATATTTAGTTTGGCTGATGGCCAACTTCTAGCATTAGCTATAGGCTTAATTTATATGACTGGGTGCTATTGGCATTTTAAAACTTTAAATAACACCAAGGCTATTTGAATACCTTTACGGCTTAGTTACTCCCTGTTAGTCAAACAAAATCACGTCAATCCTTTCAGCCTGTTCGTTTTAAATTAAATGTGGTTATTTTATTTTTTTTAACTTGGTAAGTTAAGAGTTGGAACCAGAGAAACAGTTTGCAGGGGTAGGATTTGCATAAGATACATTTCATGAGCCTATTTTATGCTTTCAGATGGGGTCACTGGAAAAAAAATAGTTTGATGAATTACCTGCGTGATTTCGTCTGTGTAAGTACATAGCAGGCATGACTTCTGTTGGCTGCTTTCACCATTGTCATTTCAGCAAGGAAATGCATAGTTTAAACTGACTTCCAATGAACTACCATATTATCACTTGCATTTTGAATTTCCGGAATATTCCTGTAAACGCTTAAGGAAGAACTGTAGCACAGTGAAGGAACAAAACCCGTTTTTATCCCAGAGCCATCACTGAACTCAACTCATATTGCTCTTGAACCTGGAATACTTTCACCTGAACTTTAAGCAAAACAAATGTGCAATTTTAACATAAATTGTTGAATATTGCTTATGGCAAGACTTTGATGTGCAATATTTTAACTAGCCATAGTGATGTTTATAATTCCATCATGTATATTACTACATGGGTATAATATGATATTATTTACATTTTTACTACAAATACTTTTCTTAGTTGACTGCCCTGTATTTTTACGATTTTATTGCCCTGTGTATGTAAGCTATTGTTGATGTTTCTCTTTTCTTCTCCCCTTCTTGTACAGTTGCTGTACACCATCAGATGACAATAATAAAAAAAAGCATTCATTCATTTATTTATTCAAGCACACCCTCGCTCTTCAAGTTCTCTGCAGGAAATTCAGTGCAGTAGCCACGTGTCTAATTGTTTAACATGAAACTCAATCTGCTGATTCAAAGAGCCAGAAGAACACATCTTTTCTTATCTATTGACGCAGTGTATCAGTGTCTCAGTATACACATTACTGCAGGCTATTTGTTGTTCTTCAGAAACCAAGCAGCAGTCAGAGGTTTACTGCAATGCAGCAGGACAATGAAGAACAAGTATGTGCACTCATTTCATTAACTGAATTAACTTATTTCCATTGAAGGAACTCAACACAAAGAACACTGAAATAAGGTCATCATCTGACAACATAAAACATTAGCACGGACTAACAAATAGGATACCCAAATGCTGACACCACACTGGAAAGAACAGACCTGATTGTCTAAAATTGGAGAAATGTGTTGATAAAGTGAATGTAGAAAAGTTTCAGTTCTATTTAAAGTGATGCTTCAGGGAGTAAAAGCAGCCACTTGAGAATTCAGATGAATGTTCCTCCCAAACTCTTACAACCAAAATAGACCTGTTATGTTTTAAATAGGCTTATTTAGCAGGTATGAGCATTTCACGCTGAAAACAGATTCTCGTTTAGTAAGTGGCAACTCCTCTGTATTTCCTAAAACACATTCTGATGGGGCAATGTGTGTGCCATTCAAAATTCCGACCTTTTTCTTAAGACATGAAGGCGGCATGAGGCTGTGCCCAAACAAAGTTTTCCAGGGGAAATGACGCGTCGCGCATGTGGGTTTCAGAGCCTGTTGAAAGCCAGATTTTGGTTTTCCAAACTTCTCTTCCCTTCTTCTATTTGTCTTTCCATGCTGGTTAACCCTTAAACCACTTCTGTCTCGGTACCTCGTCATTACTTCGATGTTTAAAATAAAGCAAAGGGAGTAGAAGCCAGATTAGAACAGGACAAGCTTTAATGAAAGCCCGATTTTCTCCACTTCTCATGTTAATCCTTCCTACCCGAAGGTGTCACAATGGCCTCGAATCACCGGTTTAAAAAAATGCACACAGGTCCCTTTTATGTTTTCACTTTTAACGTCCTATTTTATAACAGTGGCTGCATTATTTCCAGTGGTGGCTGGAAATAGAACCTAACGCGTATACATGCATGCAAGACAAAACATTAACGATCATTAATCTATCTTAAACCGCTTTCTTCAGTCCTTTCAATCCCGATGAAGGTGTCTGCACAAACTGTTTGCACATAAGACTAAAGCGAATGTGGCCCTGAGGCTTGATCCGTGTTATTAACAGTCAAATTGTCTCTCTGCTGAAAAGCCCACAAACCGCGACTTAATTTCTTTACAAGCACGCCACCAGAGACAGAGCGAGATCTTACCATGATTACAGTGTTTCTCTTGGCTGTCTAGGGAATAAACCGGTCAAAGGCAGCCCACTGCAAAAGCCCTCATAAATGAAGTCTTTCAACGTGCTGTGTCGCTTCTCTCAGGTAACCTGTGCCTCCTCAGACATACGGGGCCAGTCTGCAGCGGACTGTCTAATAAATATTTAGTGCAACCTTAGAGAAGAAATTTTCAAGGCTAACTCTTGCAGTACGCCAGTTAGATGCCATTGAGTGTGTTGCTTTGGAGGTGATATTTTTTTCCCATAGTAAGGAGGGAAGGACGCAGCTGGAATCTGCCCAGGTTAGGTAACACACCCCGGGGCTTTGAGCACCATGACACAACAGTCAGCTATGGCAGTCTGTTGTGCAATGACTGCATATTAGAGTGCATGGACATGAGACAGACTCCTCTAAAAAGACCTGGTCTATGTGTTTTTCTTTGTTTTAAGTAATGTCAGCATGTTCTAATGCACTAGGTGGTCTGCACTACTTTATTCTTTCCTTAAGGGGTCTCTTCTGCAGGACCTTGTGTTCCTGCAGACCCCACCTTTAAAACCAGTGCTAGTTCTTCCACGTCAAACCCTTTTATTTGCACACAACAAGCACTGTGCATACACATCAAAGTCATACATCACATTCATGAATAAATGCAAATGCGCTCCCCCTCTTGGGTTGTCGTCTTTCCCATGACTTATTAATGAGCTACAGAAGCTGAAACCTGTCTCATTCTCCACCATATAAAAAATTTACACCTAGCCTCACCTTGACACTTATTTCTTTTACTAATAACAAAACGACTGGGGGACCGTACATAATGTGAGTGATTTGGCAATGTATTATAATCCCATCTCCCAAAAGGTTTAAACTATTTAAATGTAATAGAATACAATTTCATATAACTTGAAATATAAAAATATATCTCATTTTGAATTTGATGCCAGCATCATATTTCAAAACATACTCTGTAAGCATTTGGAAATTGATAAGACGAACTGTGGTGTTTCACATGCTTAGCTCAAATAGGACTTAAACAGTTTAACAGTTCTTGGCCTGCATTTCCAATTTTTTATTTATTAATGTGCCAAAAGTTTGTGTAGCAGGTCTGGGCAGGCCAGTTTAGCGCCTTTTACTACAGAGCGATGCTGTTGTAATACATGCAGAATGTGGTTTGGCATTGCCTTGCAGAAATAAACAAGGCCTACCCTGAAAATTGCAGATGTGCAATTCAGCACAACTGTGTACAGTGTACTAAGGAACCCCCATACCATCATAGATGCTGGTTTTTGAACACTGTTCTGATAACAAGCAGGATAGTCCCTTTCCTCTTTAGGCCAGAAGACATCCATGTTTTCTAGAAAGAATTAAGAATTTTGATTTGTTAAACCACAGAACATTTTTCCACTTTGCCTCAGTCTATGTCAAATAAGCTTGGAACCACTTAATGTGGCAGCATTTCTGAATCTTGTTTATGTTTTTTTTTTTCTTTCCATGGTAAATTTTTAAAGTTGCATTTCTGAATTCAGTGCAGTAGATGATGAAATTTGCAAATTGTTTTCAATTTTACATCAGGAACTGTGTTACTAAGTTGTTGAACCATTTGCACATGCAGTCTTTTCAGAGTGGCGAATCCCTACCCATCTTTAGTTTTGAAAGATCCAGGCTGTCTGTATATATATTATATAGATATATTATTTTACTATGTTTCAATGAATATATTTGGTTTAAATTGTTGGATGCAAATCACAGAATCTTACCATTTACACAGCATCCTAAGTTTCTTTGAAATATGTGCATCCCCTTTTAGTTTTTAAGCATAAATTTTACTTTTGTGATTTGGATCATGCTCTTCCAGGATAACAAGTAGCTGATTTATGTTGGTCTGCTCAATTTCATTTCAAAATATAAAAATAAATCCACTAAGCAAAATTCACACTAAAGGGAGTGGAAGTCCAGTTTTTTTTTTTTTTTTTTTTTTTTTTTTTTTGGTGTTTTTTATTATTTTTTTTTAATTAATTAATTAATAAA
>VUQI01062471.1:14765-28577 GCA_015106735.1 Paratilapia polleni
TTTCCTGCTATCTAGATTGAAGCAGCCAGTGTGTGTGTTTGTCTTCATTCCTCTGTCTCTGCTGTGACACACAGGGGAGCGACTGTACCCACTGATTCATGCTCTGCACCCGAACTTGGCTGGAAAAATCACTGGGATGTTGCTGGAGATCGATAACTCTGAGCTGCTGCACATGTTGGAGTCGCCCGAGTCCCTGCACGCTAAGGCATATTCATATTCATATTTTTCTATGGGCTGGTTAATATTTTAAACTGTAGACTGCATATAAAGATGGATGATAAGCCACCACTTTCCTTCCACTGTACAGCAGTGAAGCCAAAATAGCTCCGAAATGGGTGCTGGTGTCTTGCTCCAGTGATGTCATTTGCACAGTGATGACTGACTGCAGGATGTCAGTGTCATACTTGTAAACTTTCAGTTTAAGGTCTAAAGCTCAAGTGAAGGTGCATATTTGGAAAAAAATATTATTCAAATACCTTTTATTTTTCTTTTAATTGTACAGGATCTGGTATAATGTTGAAAATGGGCTCCACAGTTAACTGTTTAACTTATTAGTGACTGACCTGACTGAAAGAAGGCCCACTTGTTAGCACATCTTTAGTCTTCTCGTTGTGGGAAAATGATTCACTTTAGTTCATGGGCCACACAGTCCAGTAAAAACCCATACATACACTCACCGGCCAGTTTATTAGGTACAACTGCTCATTAATGCAAATATCTAATCCGCCAGTCACATGGCAGCAACGCAGTATGACATTTGGATGGTAGGGTCGGAATTTGGTGTAAACTGCATGAAAGCATGGATCCATCCTGCTTTGTGTCAAAGATTCAGGCTGGTGGTGTGGAGGATATTTTCTCAGCACACTTCGGGCTCCTTAGTACCAACTGAGCATCATTTAAACTCCACAGCCTACCTGAGTATTGTTGCTGACCATGTCCATCCCTTTATGACCACAGTGTACCCATCTTCTGATAGCTGCTTCCAGCAGGATAACGACTCCATGTCACAAAGCTCATCTCAAATTTGTTTCTTGAACATGAGAATGAGTTCACTGTACTCAAATGGCCTCCACAGTAACCAGATCTCAATCCAATAGAGCACCTTTGGGATGTGGTGGAATGGGAGATTTGCATCATGGATGTGCAGCTGACAAATCTGCAGCAACTGTTTGATGCCGTCATGTCAATATGGACCAAAATCTCTGAGGAATGTTTCCAGCACCTTGTTGAATCTATGCCATGAAGTTTTAAGGCAGGTCTAAAGAAATAGGGGGGTCCAAACCTGTTCTAGCAAGTTATAACTAATAAAGAGTCCGGTGAGAGTATTTCAATTTCCAGTGATTGTGTATTTATTTATTTTAAAATTTTAATAATTAAACATAATTAATGACCTGTGTAATTTCCACACTTTTAACAAAGTTATCCAGTAGGATGAATTGGATTGGCCTGATTTTTTTTTTTTTCTTTTCCTTCTTTTTGAGAAATAGTTATTGGTTAATGTTTTCTTGTGAGAATGTTGATACTTGGTAAATGGAGTTTGTTACATATGGAGAGCGCCAGATGAGCCATTTCCCCATTTCCAGTCTTTGTCCTAACATAACCTTTTCCTGGCTGTTGCCTGATATTTATCAATTAGGACTCTGTTGTTACAGAATTTTTCCATTTTTCTCTTTCCTCTGCTTGGGTCAGGTGGATGAGGCGATTGCAGTCTTGCAGGCTCACCAGGCGAAGGAACATTCTCCTAAGAAGTGAAGAGGCCTTTAAGGTCAGCAACGGCTTCTCTTCTTTCTCTGCACCATTGTGTTTACAACATACAGCATTCAGGTTTGAGTTGGAAATGTCTCTTCACCGGCAGTATTCAGAGTTAATGCTGCTGCTCGTAAATGAACCTGCCATAAATTGTAGTTTTGTTTTTTGTTTTTGTTTGTTTGGACTGTAATACAAAGCTGTGCTACGCTCCTTGATCTCAAATGATTTAGCTAATGTCTGCAGCAAGAATTTATGTGGTAAAAGAGTCTTGTTCTTTACTCTGTGAGTGAAAGATCAGAGAAAATTAGCTCAAATGCAGTTAAGATGCAATTGTTTTTTTTCTTTTTTTTCCCCCAGATGTCGACGCCTTTCTGGACGAGGGAAAATTACAAAACAAGTACACTTTTGGGGAAAAGAGGGGGAAAAAAGTTCAATGTACATTAAATTGATAGTGAAGAGATTGAAGATAAAGCTATTTTGTTGTTTCAGTACCCTCTGTTAGAAGATAAAGTTTCCAGTATATGCATTAAACCTGTGTTGTGTCATTTGTCATTTGAAAGATGAATGCAAGATCATTACACTGGGGCTAAGAAGTGTACTGCACACCTTTCCGCTGCCTTAGACACAGTCCTGGGTGGACCCTATAGAAAAGGTCAGGGAGCTGCTGTGGCCTGCTCTGTAGGAGCAGTGGGGCAGTTTACAAGACATGAACTAGCAAAACTAAACTCATACTCTTGTCTTGCTTTCTTTTGTAAAATCCATAAAAGATAATTGATAAAACTTCTGATGCATTAAGCTACGTCCACACAGGAAGTGACTAGCAGTGACGTGGTGGCAAAAGAACATAGAAAGTCAGTGACATTAAATGTTTCTCAACTGTAAGACGAGCATTTGAAGTGACGACTGATGAGAGTGCAGGATACGGTTGGTTGACATATGACCTGGTAGTAAATACACTGGTGTGCAAAAGTCTTGAGCCACACCTCATTTCTTTATATTTTACGAGGGAAATGGGAAGCATTGCCTCCTGTGTGGATGCAGCCTCATTAATCTGATCTGTCACTAGAAAGAGGAAACTTTCCTAGTGTGGTGTAGCAGCAGTACTGGGTTCATTAAAGCCTCATTACATGAAGGCACAAGTTGTAGTAGGTGTTCTTTTACTTTGTCAGTAAGGCTACACTCAAGCCAACTTTAATGATTTATCTTAAGATTTATTTACTTTGACAAGGTTTGGAAAATGTAAAACGTATTTCACTACCTCTGTTTAAGCTGGCAGACCTACACAGTAATACTGAAGTAAGCAAACGGTAAGACTAAGATGGTGACTGTGTCACACCAGGTGAGGCTGCATGTAAATATTACTTTTGAAGTAGCATTTTATCATTAAATATTATTTTAGGCCGGAGGTGTCAAACATATGGCCAGGGGGCCAGAACCAGCCCACCAAAGGCTCCAACCTGGCCCACTGGAAGGCTTGCAAGGGACGGCCTAAATTACAGATTTTTAACTGTTATCATTTTTACAGCCTTCTTACTAGAAGACATTACACATGGCATGCCATACTACAAAGTATGTAAAACATAAACCATTAAATGACCAGTGAGGTTTTTTAAATTATTTTAACAACAAAAGTTAGTTTTTTTCCACTATTTAGAAGTTGTTGTTTTTTTTTACAGTGGGTAAATAAATAAAAAGTTATCGTGAGTTCTGTGAGGTAAGAGAAAATGCTTTAAAAAAAATTTACACACGACAACAAAAAATGTTTTTGTGATCATCAGAAATTACAACACACTTTGAAAACAGTTTTTAATGCTGATTTCAGATCAGTTTTTTCCAGTCACATCAACTTTTTGAGCTATGAGCAATGTGTAAGCGTACAAGCATGTGTAAGCATGCAAGCACCAATCAAATGTTTCAGTTTCATCAGTGTGAGGTCAAATAGGCACAGATCGTGGCACAGATGTACTGAACAGTGTCATTTAGTTACAACTATCTTCAAAAACACTTGAGTATGATTTTCTTGGGCTAATTATACCAAATATCATGCGATATATAATTACCTTCACCATCAAAAACAGACGTGCTAGAGAAAAACTAAACAGATTTGAAATCAGTATGAGAAACACTACAAAACCCACGTAAATTTATCTCTGATGAAAATGACCTGTTGACGTGTTATGGGACAAGCTGTGGGCAATTAGTTTTTTTTTTTTTTCTGTAATTTTGTGAAAAATGTTTTTTCTCAAGATATCGCAGCATCAGTTTAATTAGTTTATTAAACATTTACTTAAACTTCTTTACACTAAAAGAAAGGGACACAATTAGGCATTTTCTTTTTTTTAAACAGGTCATATGGCAGTAGTTTTAGTGGTCCAACCCACTAAAATTAAATTGGCCTGTATGTGGCCCACAAAGTAAAGTGAGTTGGACACCCTTGCTTTTGGCTCTGTTGTGGACACAATGTCTCAAAGTCCAAAACATGATACTGTTGAAGTCAACCTAGTGCTGACAAGAAACACAGCAAAAACATTGGTCACTTGACCTAAAGGAGGCCTATTTTTCTAATGTCCAGTTCCATATTTTCATTTTTGAACTTTGAATTATGCAAAGCTATTCTAATAGAGTTCAAAATAATCCTTGTATCCTCAGTTCACCCTCTGAAACAAATAATTTCAGGCTACCCTGCCTTTAAGTCAACTTTGTTCTGATTGGCTGCACCCTTGAAACAAGATTTCAAAAGCAGGTAAAGCAAGGCTGCTGTGCTCAAAGCCAGAGATGTGTGCCCGAGATGACCATATTAAGAAACTGAGTGTTAAGAGTAGTCTGAAGGCTGAGCTTTTGGCTCACAGATGTTAAACGCTAACCTCATGATCTGAAACTTTAGCCATATTTAATTAGTGTCCACCACTGTAACGCTACTATATATGCATATGGCAGGAAATGAGGAAAAACATGGATCCAATGCTGCAATTAATACTTTAATCACAGAGGCATTGACCTGGCAGTGACAAACTCCCCAAAATGATAACAAAAACAAAATGAACCGTCAAATTTGCCAAGTTTATTGGGAGCCTTCATACAAAAATGAAAGTATGGCTGTATAAAGTTACAAAGGATTACTGTTGATGTATTTTTTGGCATTTAAGGCCTATCATCCCAACACATTTTCTAACTCTTTGTACTTTTATTTGAAATCTAAAAGTTTTGATTTAAACAAGCAGATATGACAGTAATATTTAAAAACATATAGACCAATAGAATACCTGCAGGTTACTTCTCAGTGGTAGTTTACAATACAAGCCCACAGAAAATTGAAAAGCAACCAAGAAAAACCAAAAACCTAATCTTTTTCAATGGTGAACGTGAACTTGAGGCCACTTTTATTACACACAGCCAGCTAATTTCAATGCATCTGTTTCAATGACATTTTCATGAATGCAAACAAATGTATTTACAGACTTTCAGAAGCATGTCTCAG
This sequence comes from Paratilapia polleni, assembly GCA_015106735.1. Classification (NCBI taxonomy): domain Eukaryota; kingdom Metazoa; phylum Chordata; class Actinopteri; order Cichliformes; family Cichlidae; genus Paratilapia; species Paratilapia polleni. The sequence goes on from VUQI01062471.1 coordinate 19,993, forward strand.
ACTATCGGCGTGACGGCATTAGAAGCTGCTTTGCCGTTACTGAATCAGGGAAAAGGTTGTGGTAGGTCGGTAAAGGAACGTAGGCAGCTGTTATCATTTTGCCTGTGAGGGGAAGAGGAAAGAAAACGTTAGAACCTGCAGACAGTTTGAGAGTCCAAAACGGAACAAATCAGTTCTACTTCCTCGAATTAGAGGAAGTAGAACTAAGAAATTTATGGGAGGTACTCTTGAAAGTAATTATAATTTTCGCCAACTGTCTGTTAACCGACTTTAGCAGCTCTACATACCTGCAAACCAGCGTCCATGAAGTGCATTTACAGTTGCCATGGCTGCTGGTATTGAGGGACACTTCACATACACATTACCCTATGTCAGCAAAGAGGGCAGGAGAGATAATACAACCTTTAATGTTTGTGTATTTGAGAAAATGCCACCAAACTAGTTCAGTGATGTCTAAACTCATTTGTCTTATTTTAAGCTTCAACTTACTTGAGGAGAGTTCTTGTCGACATAAATGTGAACAATTCCCCCGTGTTTGTTGCACTCTTCAATCACATCGTCTTGGATTTCAGTGGCCCAACTGGGATCATTTTCCCTGTAAAACATTCAGTAGTATTAGAAATCCAGTAAAATGTCCCGTTTGACTAAGAAAACCTGCATTCTGAACTTTTAGAGGTTTCACAATTTCGAATCCACCTGAAAATATTACAGACATCCATCTTATTAGTCACTGTAATTGTTTTTCCTGTTCACACTGATTTGCATTCCAAAGTTTAATTATTCTGAATTTAAGGACTGAACAATGCCCAGTTGGATTTTGTCCCATTATATCTTCACTGCCAGTATGGACAGGAGGAACTAAGATCATATTATAGACATGAAAGATTTGTCGGCTGGCACACTGCAGGGCTCAAGTGTGCGAGCAGTTTCTTTCATTCTTGGCTTGTTTTCAGTTCAGCACTTGCCTTGTGTGTACATTTTCTAAGGTTGCAGGAACTTTGACGCCTTTTTTTTTTTTTTATTTTAAATTCTACGTGAGAAACATATTTAGTCAGTGTTTAGTCTTGGACTCTATGGATAAGAGAAGAATTTTGAAATACATGAAATCTCATCACCAAGCCATGGTATTGTTTGGCGGAAAAAACAAAACCAAAACAAAAAAACCCTATCAAAATGTAAATTAGAGGGCTCATAACTTCCTTATAATGATGAGCCACTGAACGCTGATGTTGAAAACGTAACTGGACCTCTACCAAATTGGATGCAAGACAAATGAAGCACAACAAATGCTACATCTGATTTAGTCAAGAGATTCTTCGGTGATCATGCAAACTTCAAAAAGCGGCCTGGTAATATGGTCTGATCTCAGCGCAGGGAACTCCAGGTTGTAAGGGGTTAAGACAAGCTTTAAAAAAAAGTGAACCTATTTAAAAGATAATGTCCTTACGCTTGTGGGTTGAACAGGTTAGACAGCTGAAGGCAGTGCGTGGCCAGTGGCTGAGATGGAAGGTTCAAAGCTTGGCTTGGAGCTGGAGTTGGAACAGCTGGAAGAAAAACAAAAATGATTGCTCACCAAACCTTTGGCAAGAAAAACATGCCAAATATTGTCCATCATCTAGACTCACCTGCTGGGGTCCCAATGCCCCCGAAGGGTATTGAGCCAGTCATCTGTAGAGCCTGCTGAGCGGCAGGAGGGATCTTCAGACCAGTTCCTGCGGAGGGGAAGAAAAGTAGTTTTGCACCAGGTTAATTTTAGACACTTAACAGCTGCTTCATGACACTCAGACTGAGACTTTAATAAGAACAGTGTGACCATTTGGGGAAAAAGAAAAAACACCACCACATCCTGTAAGTAAGCCTTCATTCACATGTTCATCTCCCTCTACAAGAAACATGCACTTGGTGGAACAGAGTGGTTTCGTCAAGTCTTCACAGCCTTAAAACACACTCACAAACAAACAGGACTTCTCAGTGTGATAGTTTTTGAACAGCAAACATTGTAGAATCATGATGGCACAACAAATTTGCACATGTTTAATGATGAGGCAGCAGAAAAAAAAAAAAAAACATGTTGCTGATTTTAAGAAGAAAAAGAAAAAAGATGTAAGGAGGCCGAAGCCTGAAGAACAAGACTTGGAAATTAGTTAATAACACACTGCAGCTACATGACCAAAAACACTATGAGCTGCAGAATCTGTACAGTGTCAACAAAAGAAAGGCTCACATTTGATAAAAAGTGAACCACCAGTGCCCCCTACTTTCTGTCTTTGTGCTGGACTTTTGATTGCCTCTTTGTGCTGATGCAGTGGTGGATTACTCTCGGCCTTTAAGTAACAATTATGTGTGTAAAAATTCCATCTTTGAAATACTACAAATTAGGGAACTTTTTGTTTATGCAGTAAAAATATTTAGCAAATTACACACAAAACACAGAAGCGCTATAGCAAACCTTCTGCTAGTCGAGCCATCAGCTGTAGACGTCCAGTGGTGCCTAGGTCAATACCAGTCCTCTCTAGTTCGTCATTATCCAGGAATGAGCTGGCTGTTGAAGAGTCCGAGCGCTCTGTAACATGTCCCACCTTCATTGGACGTCCAGCTAGCTCAAAGCCGTTCAGCTGCTCCAATGCCTTTTTTGCACATTCTGCATCTGCAAACTTCAGAAGGTAAAGAGGTTATAAAGTGAACCCAGCAGCAAACAAAAAGCTGCCAATGAAATACAAAGTCTTTAGTTACCGATATGAAGCCATATCCTTTAGATCGTCCAGTCTCACTGTCCATCATTAGCTGTATTCCTTCTATCTTTGGAGACAAAACACATAAGTACATTATAATAATAAATTTGGCTACATACATTTAAAAAAAATTATTTATCTTTATAATTTGCTCCTGACCTTTCCAAAGGGCTCAAAAATCCCTCGAAGCATTTCTTCAGTAATGTTGAAGTGCAGCGAGCCCACATACAGACGCATTGGACCTGAACTGCCCTTCTGTAGATTATTGGCAGCAGCAGCTGCTCGATTTTTCTCTGCCTGTAATAAAATTTTTTTTTTAATTGACGTTTTGTTTCATCACAAACTAAAAAACAAAAACATTTTTCTAAGTGCTTGATACCAAGTTCTTTTGTGCAGAAGCATGGCAGCTGACTCTTAATACATCCAGTGACACTGAGCAGAAATAATCCACTTGTTCTATATTTAGATGAAGTTACCAGAAAGTGAAGACACTGACCTGAGAGGCCTGGACGATGATGGGCACTCCTAAAAGCCTCTGGCCAGTCAATCCAATTGCCAGAGGTACAGAGGAGGCTTCCACAAACTCTATGTATGCAATGCCCTTTGATCTCCTGGAGTTTCTGTCAGAGATTATTCTCACATCTCTGACCTACAGACAGAAAACGGTCACAATTTCAGAGATAATTCCTGGATTAAAATGAGTTGGAATTTACACAACGTGAAGATCAACTTACTTTTCCGACAGCTGAGAAGAAATCCTCCAGGTCTCGAGCTCTGATCCTTGCAGCAAGCTGCATACAGAAAACTGTGCGGGCGTCCCTCTCCTCTGGTGTTAAGTTGTCAATTGGTGCCCTTAGAGGAAAAAAAACAACATTACAAATTAAAAAAAAAAAAATTAAATAGCTCTGGAAGGACTACAAACCAAGTGCAACAAATCTGTACGTCAATCACAGACACTACCAAAATCTATAAAATGCATAATTAAAGACATTTAAAAACCTCAAAAGCGAGTTGATAATTTTCTGAGTTTGAGGTCGCTATACCAAAACTTGACCCTGAAGACCACCAAAATCTGTGGGCTTATGTTTTTATTTGCTCTGGCAGGATACTTCTGGCACCCCTCCAGAAGAATGATGTGAAGAGAACCACTGTTGAGGGACTTTATTAAATAACCAAGATTGCTGGTGCTGATGTGGGACCAAGCAGCAAACTCTGGGGTTGAAAAATAAAGCCAACGCAAAAGTGCCAAATACTGCAGTTCCTCTAATGGGTACTCAAGGTTGGCTCCCCCATAGAACGCCTGAGTGAAATACTTTAATGCTGTTTCAATGTGGTATAAGAATTGTTTTTATTCACTAAAAAACTATAATTTCCCCTTCATAACAGCTGTACAGCTGTACAATGGGTGAGTTAAGTTTTAATAACTCATCCATTTGGATAATAAGGGCCTAACGTTAAGGGTGTGGCAGCTTTGTTTCATAGGTGTGCTGATGCAGGCAGCTGCAAACCAAGAGCTGTCTGACCTCACTTCCACTAATCTGAGTCACTGAAGTGGATCTCTAAACAAGGTTTGTGGCATTAGTGCCTTTTATAGTATTTTAATAGAATTATTTAATTTGCTGTGAGGTACAGGCCATACAAGACGTTTGTGCTCTAGTTTTGGTGAGTAAAATTCAAGTATTTTATGAGTCCGTCACTTAGCACTAATTAACAACCAAACAGTTTATGAATGCAAATTGCTAACATTAGTTGATAACTAAGCGCTCCACTCGCTTGTTCAAACAGGGTCACTTCTGGCTCCAAAAAACAACACTGAGGCTTCAAAATCCAATGGACATATTCATCTTTTATATACAGTCTATGTGTGAGACAATATTTTGAACCTACATCCTGTCAGTATTAAAATAACTGAATGCTAAAAGAGGAACAAACTATTAAAAGCCTTTGCTGATGAGAAAGATGAATTTACTGCACTGTGTCACCTGCTTCTTTGCTCTTATTGATTGTACGTCTATCTAGTTGAGTATAAGGGCATTTTGCGTTTGCACATGTGTCAACGCAAGGCTAACAAAAACAGACAGACATAAAAAGCAGTAATGTGACTGTTACATCTTACCTGATGGGGCTCTTTTCTTTTTTGAAGGGGCTCCGACTTCTGGAACGTTTGCGACTAAAATATAAACAAAAATTGCCTTTACCATTTTAAATGGAGCCAAAACATTGGTCACGTTCTTTATCTTATGCCCTTCTTTTGGCCTGTCATATAAATAGGGAGGATAAAAACTTAAAATTCCATGACATAATATAATGCAGTACAGCACTGTTAACACCTCAAAAATACATACAATTTAAGTATTAACTGAATGCTATGAGCTTTGTAAAGACAATAGTTACAGCAATTGGATTGTACTTAAGTATCCAACAAAGTTAGTAGTTAGTAAATAAGTCATCAAGTTTAAAAGGTCACATACATAGGACTCCTGCGTGCTCTGTACCGCCCAGATCGATCTTTGCTTCGGGAGCGGCTGCGATGGCGGTCTCTGCTGCGGCTTCGTTTTCTTTCCCGGCTCTTGCTCCTCTTCTTACTCTTCTTTCTGTCTCTGCTTCTGCTTCTCTTCTTCCTAGAGCCTGGGCTTCGGCTACGACTCTTCCTTTTCCTGGAACACATCACAACACTGCTATTGTTGTACAAGTACAGACATTTTAAAGCTGAATTTTGTCTGGTTAAGCACAATGTAGGCCACATGATGGATAACCAACACTTACTTCTTGCTCTGGTCATCGTGTCCATTTGCATGAGAGGACTTGTTCTCATCCTAAGCAAGGTTGATAGAAGAACATCATGAGGACGTAGATGAAACATTTCATGTCGTCAAGGTAAAGGGGATGGGGTGGGACAAGAGAAAATGCAGAATATATTCAATTAATAATAATACAAACTTTCTACTGTCATGTCTGGACAGTGTCCTTCCACCACCCCAATAGCTTCCTATCCCACTCCATCCTTTTTTTTTTGTTTTATAAGGCTGCTCAATAGTTAATGCAACAAAGTAAAGATAAGGGAGAGTTTCCAACATATTAGCTCAGTTCAGGAAGCTTTGACAATAGTCAGGTCATCTCCACCAATACCCTTCTAATAGGTCGTACCAATGCCACTATTTGTGCCTAAACATGTGACCACGTATGGCCCACGGCCACTAAAAGAGATCCTGTGTGGTTGGTGTCAGTCCAGAGATCTTCACCCATTTTCGTTCTTGGACTGTAAGAGCTCGATGCCACCTCTGTCACACATCTTGCCCTGAAGCAAACAGGGATTCACACTTCTTAGTAATATTGACGCCCAAGCAAATAAATAAATAAAAAGATTAATTCAGCCACGTGTTACACTACCATCATCTTTAGTTTACATTAATAAATAATACTCACAACCTTTTGACTTAAGTAATTATTAACTACTGAAAATAAATCATTTTATCATACAATAAAAGGTAGAAGTATCTATTTTACAATCATTCTAGAAATATATCAACATCTGTGGTGTTCTGTAGCATGCAAAAAAATCAAGATGCTGATTCACATTACAGTTGGCTAAGGCAAAGAGGCAGTATTCATATTTACGAACAAGAGAAAAAGTATTTTTTCACCAATATTTTCACTGCAGAGCTATGACATGGCTAAAATGCAATCTCTGGACGTTCAAGAAATTTGCTGCATTATAACTTCTGTAGTTAAGCCGCTTACAGTTTGACACAGACACAAGTACATACAAATAATTTTAATAATTACGTGAGGAAATTAAACGTAAGAACAACTTTATATGTTGATTCTTGCTATGAAATAAATATATTAACACTGCGTGACAGAAAAACATTCTTGTTGAAATCACACACACTTAAGGATTATTTTTTTTAACATTACAACATTTTTATAACAAAACAGCCGCACATTAAGAAACGGTGACAACATACAGATTGTAAATCTGAATACTGCCTCCTTTGCTGGACAAGTAAAGATGGGCTTATCAACCATTGGCATTCACCTTGTTGCAACCGAATAGGGATTGGATGTTCTGGGTTGAATCTCTTTTAATCCTAAAGTGAACCACAGTACATCAGTATATGCGCAATAACTACCTTCCTTTTTTTCACAGTTCACAGTGGAATCAAAGATGAATTCATGGGAGTAGAGGTGAGATATCATTAGGGAAGTCTATAAAGAGAGATAGATGTGGATTTATTTATAAGTCTGTATTGCGTCTTAAATACTCAATCACACCACACAACATTCAAGTTAACTTTGTCACAGTAGCAAATATAAAAGGTCTAAATAAAAGGACTAACAGTAACACAGGCCTCATGTATCCAACTTTACACCCACCTTTCTATATGGAGCCTCCAGCATGGCCTCAACGTCAAAGTCATCAGCCATAGTGATCCTGAAATAAGAAAAACAAGACAATGATTCGTCTGCACACGAGAAACTGTAATAACCAGGGTAAGCGCTAAAATTACAAGCGGGGTGGTAACGACAGATGCAAGACCGAATGTTGGGTTTTCCTCTTAGTATATCACATACAGCATACAATCCATTACATAATCGGATTGATAATAACAATAGCAAAATAAAATATTTATTTACGCCCGAAGAACAACAATAAAGATGACTAAAAGCGTAACGCTGCGCACGCGTTTAACTCGACACGAAGCTAATGCTAGCAAGCCACCATCTCCGTCGTCTCAATGTTAGCTCATTTCAAAGGCCCGCATTAACATTTTATGTCGACCATTTTGATAACAACAACAAAAAAAAAAACAACAGCCACGCAAATCTACAAAATCATAATCAATCAAACATCATTAAGACAGGTTTTACACGACTCCACATAATATTTATGGCGGCGAAAAAGAGAAAAAAAACAGGCGCTCGGTTTCCAATATGGCTAAAAGCTAACAGCATTTCCGCGGTAGCGAGCGAGTGCCATTAGCAAACATTAACGTTACCGTCTGAAATTGATGAAATGGTGTGCCAAAGTCAAAATATCACGGAAAATGTGCTGTTGTAGAGATTCCCCTCGACGCCTCTCTCTTTGTAGATCACACAAAGCCCAGATGAAGTCACAATTTCGGAAGTTATGTAACCTCGTTTTTGTAACTACCAAGAACTCCCCGTAGCAGGTCGTGGCCTGGTACCTCAACGCTCGCCTTCCTTCTTCTTCGTCCTCTTCCTCTGCTTTGGGGATTTACAACAGCAGCAGCGACGTTTTGGTGTTACACTGCTGCCACCTACCGGAGCCAAGAAATGCTTAAGCGCTCTTGTTAATGCTGCTTTATTTGGTCAGCTGCATATCATGACACCAGATTACAAAAAAGAAGGAAAAAACACACGTAAAGGCAACAGTTACAATTAAAATGAATGAATGAATGAAAATTAAACAAGCGCACCGGAAACAGAGACGGTTTTCCTTCAAAGTCTCCTGTCTCTGAGTGATGCTGAAAAACTAGTTCATGCATATATTACTTCTAGGCTGGACTGTTGTAATTCATTATTATCAGGCTGTTCTAAAAGCTCCCTGAAAAGCCTTCAGTTAATCCAGAATGCTGCAGCGAGAGTACTGACAGGGACTAGAAAGCTATAGACAAACAAACTTGAACACAATCAAAGACAGACACACACACAACACACACACCGTGCTCTCTGTGGCTGTCACGTTATTGAGAGTGGTCTGCTACACCCACCCCTTCTGTAAATTTCCACTCTTTGATCTACTCTGGCAGGTGTTCAGAAGATCCCATATTTTCTAGTTTTCCCCTGTTTACTATCCCTAGCAGGTCACTCTGACCTGCCAAATTCCCA
>VUQI01062472.1:8110-40238 GCA_015106735.1 Paratilapia polleni
AGGCCATTTGAGTACAGTGAACTCATTGTCATGTTCAGGAAACCAGTTTGAGGTGATTTGAGCTTTGTGACATGGTGTGTTATCCTGCTGGAAGCAGCCATCAGAAGAGGGTTGTCATGAAGGGATGGACATGGTGAGCAACAGTACTCAGGTAGGCTGTGGTGTTTAAATGATGCTCACTTGGTACTAAGGGGGCCAAAGTGTGCCAAGAAAATATCCCACACATCATTACACCACCAGCAGCAGCCTGAACCATTGATACAAGGCAGGATGGATCCATGATTTCATGTTTTTTAATGCCAAATTCTGAACCTTACATTGTGTGGTTGTGTGGGAAAATCCCAGTAGATCAGCAGTTTCTGAAATACTCAGACCAGCCTGTCTGGCACCAACAACCATGTCACGTTCCCTTAAATCGCCTTTCTTCCCCATTCTGATGCTCAGTTTGAACTTCAGTAGGTCGTCTTGACCATGTCTACATGCTTAAATGCACTAAGTTGCTGCCATGTGATTGACTGATTTGTGTTAACAAGCAGTTGAACAGGTGTACCTAATAAAGTGTATGTAATTATCAGGCTTCATACGGAAGTGGCTCCATATTCATCCTCTCTGTTTCAGGGTTCAGCAATTCCTCTCTATTTGGGAGCTGATCTCCTCTCAAAGACTGATGTCCGTACAGAAAACCATCCCAGATATCATGCCAAGTTTGCCAAGAAAGGACTTGCGACAAAAATAACTTTTTCCTCAGGTAAAATGTAGACATACTATTGAGAGTTGAACATGGTGTACACCAGTGGTTCTCAAACTGTGGTTGTAGTCAGTCAGATGGAAAAATATAAAAAACTAAGGTGAATGAATATGATTTTTTTTTTTTTTTTTTTTTTAAGGGAAAATAAACATAAATAAGCTGATGCTATTGCACTGATGAAGTTGGGCATACTGAAAAAAAATTTAAGAAGCACTGTCCTACACCAGTGCACACACACTGACACACTGATTCCCCTGATTTGTTGCAGCTTTCAGGTTTCATGGGTTGAAGGTACCTTCTGCAAATAACAGCCTGTGGTTCTACAGCATTCAGGGACTTTTGCGAGTAGCCTTTGAGATGTACAGTAAGCAAGAGCAGCTTGCTGTGCTGGAGAACTTCCAGGTACACATCATGTATGTCTCTTACTTTTATTTTTATGTCACAATACATGTTTTAATAACGTCTGTCCTGTGCAGGATGTCTGGAAATCACAGATCAATGACAGCCCTCTGCAAGTAAGTTACAGCCTCACTGTGCAGCTGGACTGTTCAGTGTCCCACAGCCAGTGTGACATACAGTCAAGGGATGTAATTTCACAAGCTCCTTATTGCCCGGTGGACAAGGACTTGGTAAATGTTAGTGGTATGGACACAGCTGATACATCAGCGGATCACGATTATTGTTCTTTTCCCAAGCAGAGCTTACAATCTGAGCAGAGCAAACTACTTGTATCCACAGTGAGACAAAAATTGCACAGATTGGATGAACAGTTCTCCTCTGAACCTCAAATCTGCTCAGAACAGCTGGAATCCGTCTTGCTGCTTTTGGAGAACATCAGTCGCTACGTAAATAGGAATCTTGAAGAAAAGGATGTGACAGAGACTGTGCTAGCCCTGCTAAAGGCCAAAGACTGGGGCCCAGTGTATTCAAGCTCCCTGCTTTGTTGTATAGGACGTTGGCTTGGCCAGCAGTTTCATGCAGCCAACAGCAGCATCAGCCAGAGAGTGGAGGGCTTTAAAGTTCAGCATATTGACCATATTAGTGACTTGCCACCTGCTGAGGAACTAGCCACAGAGCTCTTCCCTGAAGCCATGCAGACACTGCTGCTTCACTGGATGGGCTTAAGTGAGGAGTCAAACCTTGAAAAGAGACACAGCGAATACCCAATCCTGCTCCTCATCCTCGAGTTTGCCAACCACAACCTCATCACTGGTGTAGCTCACGTGTTGTATTCCAGTCTTATATGCAAGTAAAAATGTATTTTCATACAAGTATCAACAGAAGACCTGCTTTTTAATTCCATAGCTTCTTATCATCCAAGTCTATTTTTGGTGTGACGTATCTGAAAATAGAAGCAGCAGTTCCTTATATTTGCTATACATATTACCGTTGTTAGGTTGGGTAACAACTAGGGCAGAGTTCAGTATTGGCAACTTTCAGCAAAAACATTTGTTATACAGTTCTGTGCAAAAGTCTCAAACCACCCCTCATTTCTTTATACTTTGCAGGAAAATGGGAAATAGGTGCAGCAATTAATAGAAACATGCAAATATACATGGAAATAAAGTATATAAGGCAAAAACTGTACAATTCTAACAAGCTTGAAAGTCAATATTTGGTAGTACTACCTTTTATTAGTGTTCCATTGTGTTTCCCTATCCAGGTATGCTTTTACTGCATTGGCAATGTGTTTAGGCTCATTATCACGCTGAAAAATCAAGCAGTTGCCAATCAGGTGCTTTCCAGATGGTATTGCATGGTGGATTAAAATCTGACCGTACTTTTCTGAGTTCATCATTCCATCAATTTTGACAAGATCTGCAACACCACTGGCTGAAATGCAGCCCCAAACCATGACAGAGCCTCCACTGTGTTTTACAGATGGCTGTAGACGCGCTCTGTTGTACCTCTCTCCTGACCTCCTCCTTACATATTGATGATGATTTGAACCAAAAATTTCAAATTTGGATTCATCACTCCATAAGACCTGTTGCCACTGATTATCAGTCCAGTTCTTGTGTAATGTGGCATACCTCAGCCTTTTCTCCCTGTTTCCCTTCCTTAAGAATGGCTTCTTGACAGCCACCCTTCCACTGAGACCATTTCTGATGAGGCTTCAGTGAACAGTAGATGGATCAACTGAAGGGCCAAATGCATCTCTCAGCTCCTGTGTCAGATCTTTGCTGGATTTCCCCCCCTATTTCTTAAGTACATGACTATCAGATACTGTTCATGTGCTGTAGATAGTTTTTTAGGCCTGCCACTTCTCCATTTGTCCTCCACTTGTCCAGTTTCCTCAAATTTTTTAAGGACACACTGCACACCATGCTGAAATATGCCAGGTTTATGGCTAATAGCTCTTTGGGAATCATCTTTTTGGTGGAAAAATAATATTTTATGCCTGTCAGACTGTGTTATCTTTGGAGAACTATTGCTCAAGAGCACTTTAAAAAAATACAAGAAATTCTGACCTCCTTGGAAGCAAAATGTAAAGAAATGAGGGGTGGTTCAAAACCTTTGCACATAGTACTGTAAATGACTAACATCCTTCTGTATCAAATCACTTATACACAAACATTATCAGCAGCAGCGGATCTCTGCTTGGTGCTCATGGTTAAGCCTGCTTCTCATTTTGCACCACCAATCATTGTTCATAAAAAAAAGTGCAGGATTCATTATTTGACCTCATTGACGTATTTTCGGTTTCCATTGCATAAGTCCATCACAGACATCAGTGGCTCAGCACTGCTCACTAATTCTCTCTCACTCAATATTTTTGTACTTTGTTTTCATCTCTGTCTGGCTGGAGCATTACTTTGCACAGTGAAAATCATAATTTGTCCCTATAGTTGATAATTGATCAGTCAGATGTAAAGTCTTCTGAGCCATATTTGTGAAAAGAGGCCGTGTGAATAAACAATCTCGAATTTGCTAATGTCTGTTTGTACTGAGTCATACTTGCCCCTTGGGAATAATTCTGCTGGTCGACTATTATGTAACCAACCCTAAAGCTGACTGAGAAATACTTTTGGCTGGCTTGTCGGAGCATTTTATTCGGAAGAGAGGAAGTGCTGTTTGGCAAAAGAATATGCCAACATGAAAAGAACAGAAACAATTTATGCAACTTTCTGCTCAATTCGAGACTTGAATCACCTTTTTATGTCGAGTGTATGCTTACAGCATGTTAAAAGTCCAGATTGTACAATTGGGATATTTTATTTCTTTGATTTACTTTTTTGCTGTTCCACTAACTGTTTAGGAGTTAAATGGGTTGTACTTAAAGGTACTTTTCATAATTACCCTCAGCAGAATTAAACTTTCACCATGGGGGAGGATTTACCAGTGGGTGTGTTGAAATGTTTTTAAAGGAAAGACTTGACATTTTGGACCATTTATTTTCTTACAATGAGTTAGTCTTGTGTCTACACTGTAAATATGAAGAAATCATGATAAGCCAGTTCGCTTAGCTTAGTTCAAAGACTGGAAACAGGAGCATAACTCATCTGGCTCATGGAATTTACTACACCCATGGTAAGCTAACCGCTCTGCGTAGTTTCATTTTTTCTATATAGGGAAGCAAGTAGTATCAAAACTTCTCACTTACTTTGGCAAGAAAGCCAGTATACACTATATAGACAAAAGTACTGGGCCACACCTCTTAATCACTGAATTCAGCAATGCTATGGGGTTGTTTTTCTAGGGTTGTCCTGGGCCCCTTAGTTCTAATGAGGGGAAATCTTAATGCTTCAGCTTACCAAGACATTTTAGACAATTCTATGCCTCCAGCTTTGTGGGAACACTTTGGGGAAGGCCCTTTTCTGTGTCAGCATGACCGTGCCCGAGTGCACAAAGCAAGATCCATAAAGGCATGGTAAATTTGGAGTGGGAGAACTTGACTAGCCCACACAGAGCCCTGATCGAATGCCTTTGGGACGAACTAGAATGGAGACTGCAAGCCAGGCCCTCTCATCCAGCATCAGTGTCTGACCTCACAAATGCTCTTCTGGGTGAATGGGCAAAAATTCCCACAGATGCGCTCCAAAATCCCAGAAGAGTGGAAGCGGTTATCATTTTTTATCATTTAGGCAATCACAAAACAGGAAATGTAAGGCTGTATGTGGATGCACACATGGACAGGTACAAACCAGGAGTGAGGAGTTGTTTTCATTCTATTTCCCGTTCCACTTGGAGAATGCATGTGCAGCCGCTAGCTGTAGTCTAGTGTCTCTGCTGACAAGTCCATATGGTCTTTAAAAAACTGGAACCTTGCAGACAACACACAAAGCGTGGCGTTCATTCTCTGACAAAAGGTACGTTACTTGGAGCTAAGCAGGCCTCATGGATGGGAACAGTATAACACAAGTGTACCACAATGCTGAAGCATTAGGCCAAAGAATTTTGAAACGAAAAAAAAACGAGTGATTGATGTAAATTAAATTACAAACAGTAACTTTATCATTTTGATTATTTTTTAAGAATGTGACAGCCACCTTCAAATTATGAGTTAAAGAAATAAAAATTAATTAATTAATTAATTATTAAATCATTAAAATTTCTTATTATTATTATTAGTTGGGTCTTCAAATTCAGCTTAATCAGTTTATAACAGTTTCTGAAAGTTGACCAGTTTTTAATTACAGTATAACTTTGGCACACTCGGGTCTCCATAAAGTGCAAGCAGGGAAATTGAAGCATTTCAGTGACTTTTATGAAAATTTAAGTTTTAACAGAAATCATTTTAAAGGCCAAACTTTATACATAGGTTTTAATAAAAGATGGCAAACCACTAGATCACCACGTTAGCCTTATTGTGTTACAGTTTCTACATTATTACAGGTGTGCCTGATTTTTTTTTCTGGTTTTGTACAGTGCTTTTAGCCCAAATACCTTTGCTAAAAGCACTCTGCATGTAACATTGAAACCATTTCTCTTGACTTCACTATATGTCCATTACAGCTGTGCTCCAGTTTGTCAGGCCCTTTCTCATATGATGCACATTTAGAGAAGATGTTATCACGTGGTTTGCCTTTTAAGAGGTATGTTGATTCATTACCAGAACCCTTGTCAGCATTTCCTTGACCTACATTGTTTAGAGGTAGCTTGTGCGTAGGTGTAGTTACTAGTGTACTGTTTTCTATGTTTCAGGAAAACAAAAGTTCATGCTACTCAGTATAATTTGTTTGTTTCTGTTTGGTTCTTAATGGGATAAAGTAACAAGTTGCTGTTTATTTCTGGAAGATAATGAGTGCTCTGTAGTCATGGGCTTTGATATGCTGTATTTTTATTTCAGAAATGGGCTCCACTTGCATTTTACACACACATCACAAATAATTATTATCTTTTAACTTCGATTTTGTTTGACAAACTCACCTCTGATTTGAGTTTGACTTTCTCACATCACTCCTTCTTTTGCTTTTTGCTGAAAAAACATATTTTTTCCCCCTTGAAAATGGGAAGTAGTCTTCAACTTTCACACCAACAAAAAGATCTGTACTGTAGGTGAAAGAAGGCTTTCACACCTTCTCTGGCGCCTTATGAAGGTGTCACCTTTGAAAAATCCTACAGGGGAATTATGCTTTTTTATGGTAGGTCAAAAACAATTTAAGAGTTTTGAAATGTTAAAACATAAATATGTTGCATAATGCATTGACAAAACCCATCACAAAAAACAACAGGCACGATTCGATGGAGAATAAAAAGATGTGGAAATATAACTGGACAAGACTTTATCTCATTTGAAGATCCATGTGTGCATCTTCAGAATCAGTGACAGTCACAGCGGAAATGTACCTCATGTCTTGCCAGCACACCAACACAGTCCGCCTGCATATAAACACCGCTCGACTGCAGACATTACCAGATACCAGAGGAGGGCTTCACAGTTAAAGCTGGGCTTTGAAACTGAGACGACACAGTCATGCTGCTGGTGAGTCGAGCCGCTTTTATTCTTAACTCATACTGACGATGAGTAGATTAAACCAAAGGCTGACTTTAAGGTTTATATAATGAAAAGTAAACAGTTTGATGGTGTTGTGTTTGATTTCTGACTACAAATTTTATACTGTACTTCTACAATCAAGAAGCAAATAAGAATTATTTGATACTTTTTATAATTTAGAATGCATGACAGTTATCGAAAATGAATAAAAACCCCATGCATTCAAATTTTGACAAATTCGTTGATAATCCAGCCTAGGAGGAGCTGACAACAGAGAGGGAGTGGAGCTAAAAGTACAGTTGTACTTTAGTTTTATGTCTTCCAGACAATAAAGCACTTTGAAAGCCTCTGGCCCACCCGGTGTTCTCTTGCTTAGGTGTTGAGATCTTTGGTGGTTCTGGGTTTGGCTTCCCTGCTGCACGCCACCAGGAAAAGCCAGAGGGTCTCTGCAAAGTTTGGGCAGGGAACTGGACTGAAGGGCAGTAGTGTGAGGCTGGTCCTGGATCCCTCAGTGCTGCCCCAGTTCACCAGAAAATCTCCCTCAAGCATTGCCAACATGTCTCTGTCACCGTGGACGTACAGGTGAGCCATTGCTCAAGGCCTGTTTATGTCATGTTTTGTTTGCTGGGCCATGTTAATCTTTCATTTAAAATTTTTTTCTTTTCTTTGTCCCACTCCTCTGCAGTGACTCCTCTGTGGCAAATCGTTTGCCCAGGCGGATCTCAAACGCCCAGTGCCTGACCACTGGCTGTCTGAGCCTGCAAGGGGGAGGGGAGGATAGAGCCCTGGAGGCCAAACCCATCAAGTACGAGGTCCTGGTCCTCCACAGGTGAGCCACTGCTGCAGGAAATACTTTTAAGCTCACTTTGCACCTGGGTTTGGTGTTAGCACCAGAATAGCTAGAATTGCTCTTGTGTAAATTTTCTGTTACCTTGTAATTTGCAGAAAGCCCTGCCTTCTTCATAAAAATAGAAAAATAAATAGTTTCTGATAAAAGCTCACTGAGGAAGTCAACAAAGAGCAATTTGCAGAGCATTTTTCTCTCTTGATTTGATGCCTTTCCTGTTGAAACAGGATGCCAGGGCGGACTATAATTGTGGAAGTCTTGTGGTAGCAGAGTCACTCGCGCAGACATTAAAGAAACATAGAACAGCGAGGAGAATAGTGCAGCACTTCAGTCTGACATGTTATGGCACCATCTGTACTGATAACAGGGCGCATTCATACAAAAAACAAAAAAAACAAAACCCAAGACATTTATTTATTTAGCATTTACTGGATGTTTCTCTCCATACGTCACTTTCTGAATATGAGACAATATGAATGTGCACGTCTTAAAAGGAGAAAAAGCATGAGGTCTTTCCTCTTAACCTAGAAAAGAGGAGCTCCTGGGTTCTAGTTGTTTCCACACTGACGCTGAATGACTTTTTTTTTTTCCAACAATATCTTTCTTAAAATTATGAAAATATTAATATTAATAATAAAACAGAAAATACTGAAACAGAGAAAATACATAGCAATCTATATCCAAATCTTCTTCTTCTTCTTAATAATAATAACAATAATAGTAATAATCATCATCATCATCACACTGACTTCTCTGTGATTGGTCTGCTACAAAGTTTAAAAAAAAGGCTACCCAAACTTTTTCAAACATTTTTGTTAGTCCATCAATACACAGCACATGTTAAGGTTTTTAGTTGTATCTAGTGTGGTACATTGAGTTTATTTTCTCCCCAGACAGGCTGATTAATGCTTGTTCATGTTGTACAAGCCAAATCTACTAGAATTTCTTTCAAGATAATTTTCTCACGTCACTCTGACCTACATATTGTCTGGTGTATTTTTAATGTAACCATTTAACTTGTCAGCAGTTACGTTCTGCTTGCATTATAGTGTGTTAACTGTCTGAGTTACAAGCTGATTTCCAGCCCTCTGCTGAGAGTTTAGTTTCCAGATTTTCTTTCCATGTATTTAGCTTGTAATGTGAACTCTGATGAACAGGATGATAACAGATTATGAAATTTTAATATGATGCACTTTCTTAAGCAGTCCTTTGTCATCATTATTCCAACAAGTGGATGCGAGGGTCTAGTAACTGAATTATGCTTTTATAAAGCTTTTGATTTAAAAAATGTTTTGTTTTTGGATTAAATGTATTCCTCAGTTTTTCAAAAGACAAAGAAATGAGTCTGCTTTACCAGTTTTCTGTGTCAGAGTATAAATACATGGGAAGAAGTAGTTTTAGACTACTTCCTTCCAACTGCATTAAGTGAACTCCACCCCATCCCTCTATTGAGCTCTGAAAACCTTAGAAAAGATTTCTGCATAAGAATAAGAACATGTATCGCACATATCCTGGGTGATGTGGTATACACAAAGTGTGGATTCTTCAACTGACTCTGTCATATTGTGATCAGGGCTCTGTGGGGGGCATACCATTTTGTGCAGGACCTCTTCTTGTCAGCAAATGTAGTTCTTTATTACCCTGGCTGTTTGCTGCTGTCGTCACGCTGCAGATGGCTCCCTTGTGGTATTCCGTGATAAGAAAGTAAGCATCCTAAAATGCCAAAAATGCCTAAGAGGTTATGTGCAGTAATCTAACAGTTAGCAGGAAAAGGCATTTCTATGGAAGAAGCAGAACCACAAAATATATTCATATATATATTCATACGTATATGTTATGTTTTGTCACCATTTTTTTCATATATACCAAAGACAAGGTGAAAAAGATTCACTGTTCAGGAAGTAAATGTAATTCTTATAAAAACAAGAAAGAACAGATAAATTGTATGTGTGTTTTTAACCTTTGTTAATAAGTAAATTTATGGCATACACAGAGTAAGTGATATTATTGGGGCCTAACCAGTAGGAATATGAAAACTTTTTTATGTTTATTACACAGTGTTACTGAGGCTAAGCTCTGCACAGTGCCAGTGCTTACGAAAAGACCTCAGCACAGCAGCTGGTGCTTTCATTGCATTAAACTGAATGGAAATACATGTGATTGAATTAGACTGAGCACCTTCATTTAATTTCTTTTTTTTTTTATCCCTGTTCATAGCCCCTTCAAGTACAATTAAGTCATTAAAATATAATACTGTAATATCTTTAATCTGATCATAGCAGCATCTGAGTAGATCCACTTCTCCCTAATTTTCCTGTCCCACTACAGAGTCCTAAAACACTCTAAGAAAAAAGGGAGCAAGACGAGGAAACAGTACGTCTTCACACTGGGGACGGAGGTGATCACAGCGGGCTGTACCTGTGTGAGGCCCATTATCGTGCCTCAGGGGTAGGAAGGAAAAGACTTGTGACAGCATGATGTAAATGCTGTAAATGCTGTTTTACAAACCTGTATTAGACAAGTTTTCTTTAAGTTATAACATGTTCAAATGACTGTGTAATATAAAAGAGACATTTGTGACCCCTGTGATTTTTTTAGTCCTTGCATTTTTCTGACTTTGTAGTGTGTGTTAGTTGTTAGATTAATAGCTACAGTAGTTAACAGTAAAACTTGCTTTGTTGCTCTGATGGTACTGAGAACTGTACAGTGTCTGTATGCCCCCCAGTGGTAAAACGTTGCTTATTGTAGCTTTAATTAAGAGGTAAAATAGAGTGTATGCTTTATAGAGGACAAATGAATCTGAGTCTTGAAAGGGGAGTTTTTGGAAATATGTATTTGTATATTATAAAGTAATATTCATTTTTGTATGTGCGCCTTTTATATATATTTTTTATTATTTTATTCCTATTAGGTTTTGTGGGTTTTTTAACAGACATTTTATACTGTGTGTTTTTATTTCACTGTAAACATTAAAATTCTTAATTAAAAATGTAAATCTTTTAACATCTGAATGAGTTATGACATAAAGAATATACGTTTAAATATCCGTTTTATAGCGTTTTCTAATGTACTTCTTTTCACAGTATTTTTAATAACATGCAGTAGCTTATTTTATATCTTGTGTTGCAGCTCAGCTCATGTTTTTGTAAAATTAAAAGTTCTCGTTACATACTCACAGACATTTAATTTTAAGCTGAAGTATTAATTGAGCATAGTGTTTTTTCAGACAGGCCCCCAAATCAGGCTGAGCTGTAATACAGATCAGCTGATGTCAGTGTCAGCCCACACCAGCTGAGGGCTCTGCTGATACCCCTCTACACATCCAATTAGCAAATCTCATTCAGGAAGTGCAATTTTAGCTGTTTTAGCCTTCCCACAGTTGGTGTCCATCTGCAAGCCACTTTGCAAGCCACCTCCACCCCAGCTCCTTCTTTCACACTGTATCTAACTTATGGCTCAGTCCCAATAGACTAAAAACAGGACCCCCCCGACCAGGAAAAAATGGTGATTGCCCAGTGACTGCATTGAATTTTTTTTTTGCTGTCGGCAAGCAATTGCGAGTAGCTGCGGCGACCAGAGGTTGAGCATGCAACACCCTCAACCTCTGGGCGACCACTTTGGACTGGACAGGTTGCCTGGTGGGAGACAGCCTGTCAACAAACAATCATGGTTTGACTTGGACTGACTGCAATCACTCTCAGACAGATTGGCAAAGGTTTGTAAATAATTGCTGTCTAATTTATAAATGCAGACAGATTGCCAACATGTTGCAATCAATCTGAGTCAGTCTACACTCATGAGCACATCCCATCTGTAATGCTTCTCTTTGCAATAGGGAACTCAACTGATCTGGTTGCCAGCTGGTTTTATTCTGGTTGTAGAGTGCTTATGTCACTTTGCAGTTAAATCAGCATCCTGCAGCAACTACGTCACTATTTGTGTATCAAATTTATGAGGTTCTGGCTGAACTCTGAATGTAAGTAGTTAATGTGAATTTCTGTGTGTGTAAACGGAAACAGATTTGTGATTTTCCCTGATTTATCACAGTTAATGCCATATTATCACAAACAGATTGAATGTAATTGCCAACTTGTCCCCATTCAGTCACAGACTGATAGCAGACGGACTCCCTCTTGTTGCCATTTTATCACCATCTCGACGCGCCAAAGTTGCTTTGAAGACAGAAACTAACTGTGAGTGAACACAGAACTGGTCCCCGTCACCGAAGCAATCATTTCAAAGGCAACGAGACTGAATGTCCATTGCACACATTCGCTACAGTTTTGGTTGTGCCGAGTCTCCAACCACTGTTTTCCCTACTGTGACTATAACATAAATCAGTGTCAAAAATCTAACCACAATTAGCCAGAATATTGTAGTCAATGTGAAAATTATGAGAACCAGAACAAAGTTTGAGTTCAGCCAAGCTGCTTTTACTGACCATGCCAAATAGGTACAATCAATCCAGCCTTGAAGATATACAGCAACACACAGTTACAGCAAGTACAAACCCCATGTTATAACTCCTCTGTTACAGTGCAAACATTTTAGACATTTCAATCAAATTAGAATGACCAAGCCACTTGAGCAAATTTTATTGTTCTGATTAGTCTTTTAGGTTCGAATTCCCTTGAAAATCATGAACAAACAATCAGAGAACACTGAAACAAGCCGAAGCAAACGAAGACTGCTGGTTAGTCAGATAACCCCCAAAGTCGACCCATCAAAGCCAAATACGTCCAAACCGTGAACTGCTGTCACTCACTAGTTTGGCTCCTTGTAATGTTAATGTTTTTACTGTATATGTTCACTGCTCTTCTTGTATGCATACCACATGTGCTTTTGAGTTGTGCTTAATGAAATAAGAGTGCAATCAGTGCCCTAAATCTAACAGACTCAAATGCATGTCACTGATCTACGACTACACTACAGCTAAAGTTTCACAGAGAGCCCGACAAAGGCAGAATACAGCAGAACTTCCTCACTTTTCAAGCTCACCCCCTCCCCGATCCCCTAGAGCACTGTAGAAAGAAACATAAGACTGGTTATTCATTTCATATTCATAGAGCATTTAGTGAGATTCACTGAGCCCAACACACATAGACATCCCCAGACGGATTGAAAGATCCTGAAAACAGTGCAGCGAAGAATTAGCGTGAGAGCTGTGGACCTGTAGGGAAATCACGTTTTATTTTTATTTTGAAAACTGGTTTGTTTGGTTCTGTTTATGTGCAGTGACTGAATCCTGCAAATTAAAAACTGGTGCTTTTGAGTTGTATTGGTTATGGCTGAGTAGGGCTCTGAAACAGCATCAGTGTGTCCAGTTTTAATAAAGCACATCGTACAGATTTTCAGGTTTTACGAGGTAATAATTGAAATTACAACTCTGCGCTCCGTAGCTAGAGAGGAAACGTGACTCTGGCTGTGTCGTTGCCAAACTGGTAGCATTCAACGACAATTTCTGATAGAAAGCATTGCCAGCAGCAAGAAAAAACACAGCTCAGTTAATGATACTAAAATATCCTGCAGGCAAAATATTTCCTGTTTTCTGGCTGATGAAACTACAGAAAACAGAGAGCTATAATTCTTTTTTTTTTACTTACTCATGATTGGATGCAGCTGTTACCCCTCACCTAACAATCATAGCTGTCCCTCTTAAAATATTAAAACATTAATGTTGATGTCACACCAATCCCTCCCTCTGACACCCGCCCCGCTTTTCTTTAGAAAAAGAGAAATTTTAACATCAAGAGCTGGCTAAACTTTTTACAGCTTGTTCAGAATCAGTGCAGCATACGTCAAATATGAAAGCCCAGATCTTCCCCTTATTTGAGTTGCTGTTGAGTTCTTTTTTTTTTCTTTTATGCACTGTTTTGATTTCTTTCTTTTTTTAAATAGAATCAAAAGACTCCCAGTCTTGCTCTTTTGGCTCTCTCGCGCCGTTCGTCTACCGGCAGGCCTCCTCCTTCATCTCCTTGTTCTTCCTCACTTCCTCTGCGTGTTTGTCCTGTCAGACAAGCACAGAGACACAGCAACATCAGTGCCATTAGCATTCATGAATATATTTTCATTAATGAAGGACAGGCTAGCGGAACGGCTGTTCATAAAGATTTGAACAGCCAAATGAGACCGAGTTGGGGAGAGCTAAAAAGTTGCATTCACCTCATTTAATATTCATGTTTGCTTGTCAAGCTTGTGAACAATGTTAAAACAGAATAGAAATACGATATTCATTTGAGGCCTTGCTTCATTTACATTAAAAAAAAAATATTTTTTCATTTTTAGTTCCCAATGTGTGTCCATTAAAGGAAAGTTTGACATTGTGCTAAATATGCTGCTCTCATGTCTCTAAATTTGTAGCTGAAATAGGATAAAATATGAACTTGTTGACTTTATGCTGGACTATTTCTAGTCTTCAATCAGAAACACTTTCATTAGTGTCTCTGCAAGTTGCCTGGCAACTGGTTTGGGTTAGAAATAATACACCTAATACACAGTAAATAATCATTTTCACACTTTGAGATACACACTGGACAGGCAACACAAGGTGTAACATCTTAATTAGTGACCTTTACAGGTGCTGGCTTTTAGCTATACGCTCCTGTTTACAGCCATCATTTGCAGCTATTACCTGGCTGCTAGAGAAATATAAACTGCTGCCATCTAACTTAAAAAG
This sequence comes from Paratilapia polleni, assembly GCA_015106735.1. Lineage (NCBI taxonomy): Eukaryota > Metazoa > Chordata > Actinopteri > Cichliformes > Cichlidae > Paratilapia > Paratilapia polleni. The sequence continues at coordinate 22,320 of VUQI01062472.1, forward strand.
GTTGGCCTAATCCTTTTTTTAGCAAGAGGAAAAAGGAAAAAAAACAAAACCAAACAGCTATCTTGGCTTTCTTCAAAGGTCTAATCTATAAAAAAAAAATGTATAAATACCAGTTTATAACTGCTTTCAATCATTTTGCTAAGCTAAGCTAAGCTAAGTTAATTGTCTCCAAGCTAGAAAAAATGTAGCCAATGCAGAAGTGTTAAAAACTGCAGTTCCTATAAAGGCTGGCTCCAACAGTGTGTCAGTCCTCATAGAAAGCATGTTACAGCAGGGGCATGTCTAGAAGGGGGGCATGGGGTGGCACCAGCCCCCCCCCGAAATAGAACCCCCCCCAACAAAGCCATTGGACTACAGTACTGTTAATCTTACAGTCCCCAACACCTTTAGATGAGAGCATGGATAGGACCAGTAGGAATGTAACTGAGTACATTTACTCAAGTACTGTACTCAGGTTTAATGTACTTGTATCTTATTTAAGTATGTCCATGTTTTGCTGCTTTCTGCTTTTACTCTATTATATTTTGAATGCAAATATTGCACTTTGTACTCCATACTATTTATTTTAAACTTTTAGCTACTTATTATTTTGCATAATAATTGCATTATTATAGATCAAGCTACTGAGCAATATATAAGTAATTAAAATCCATCAACAGATGCAACATTAAAGAGATATACACATCGATGAATCAGTAATTATGATCATATAATATCATCTATATGATTCTGAAAAGTGTCATTCCACATGAGTACATTTACTTAGATACTTTAAACGTATTTGAATGTACAACCTGTGCACAATTAACCTACTTGAGTAGGATTATAACTTCCACTTTGCAAAACAATTATACATCACAAGATTATTTTTAAATTTGTGTACAGCTCCACTTTTCACATAATAAATTTGCAATACAACACAGGGCTGCACATGAGCTTGAAAATCGTGTTTTATACACCAGTTTTCTACACTGATTAAATATTTCTGACTAAATATTCTGATTTCCTGTGGGCCTCCCCGCTGTGTTCTTGGTCCACCCTGTGCCACCTCATTTAAAAATCCTGGAAACGCCCCTGGTTTACAGCCTGGTACAAAACAGTTTGTGAGCCCTTATTTTGATACTATGATTATTATTCCTTATATTGAGGCCATGATTGTTATTCTCTCACTGATAAATTAAAAAACTGCGGCCAAAAAGTAGCCGGAGATGCACGGGAGGAATCCATGGTACTGAACAGGCCAATCACAATAGTTGCAAGCTGTGTTGACGCGACGTGTAGTTACATTTCTAGGGAAGTGCGTGTCAGGTTATGCTGTGGGTTACATCCTAGGGTTTCAGAGGGGTTTGCTGTTAAGACGTAGCTAGGGTGTAGGTTTCCCGCTGAAGTATAAATCCCCAGTTAAAGTTAAGGGTGTGGCAGCTTTGATTGACAGGCATGCCAACACAGGGACCTATAGCTGATTCCTGTTCGTTGGCAAATATAAAATAATAAGCAACGTTTACGTAATCCTTTGATTCTCATATATCCAGGATAGCATGAAGACTGGACAAAAGGAGAACCAGCAAACTTGACTCTCTCCAAAGTTAGATGCGTTGTGTTTTTATCTAATCTGTACAGAAAAAAAGTATAAATGACAGTTTTATACTGCTTTCCACCAGTTTGCTGAGGTAAGATGATCTTTTCCCAGATTGCCTCCATAGTTAATGCACAAATATGTGTGGTGTCACTCTTCTGGCCTTGTCTCACAGAAGTAAAATGACCATCTTAACACCACATTCTGTGCCAATGGCATTGTCTAAGATTACATGAAATGAAATATAATGTGTTAAAATGACACACCAGCTCCAAGCTCCAACTCCATTATTTTGGTCAGCAGGGTCATGAGTGGTAGGTGGTACTGATGATTACCAACAGCTTTTGAAAAAGGTGTTGGTAATCATTTGTGAATTGTTACCTAATCCTGAAAAAAAAATACTTGCCTGCTGTTAAAATAATGGTCTCACAGGGGAGTTGAACCCCAGTCTTCTGTGGTTGTCTTGTGTAGTAAAAGACACATAAAGCATTCTTGATAGATTGTGGTTGCTTTGCTTATTGTTTGAGATCAGTTTGCAATCTTCTCATCTTACTCTAGGGAAGGCTGCTAATAACTATATTTAGTCCAAAACACCATCAAATATAGAGTAGTACAGAGTAGTGGGCCTAGCAGGAAAAGGATGACTTTCTGCAATAAAATGGCTGCCTTGTATTAAAGTTGCTCAGGCTACCTTCTCCTGCAGCCTCTCCAGCATGGCTGCCAGCAGAGCCTCCCTGTTCTCCTTGTTGGCCTCCATCTTCTGCTCCAGCTTCTCCTTGGCATTCTTAATGAAATTGTTGTTCTCCTCAAAGGCCTTCTGGATCACCTCACGTTCGTGCTCCCTCTTCTCTGCCAGGTGTTTCAGCAGCTCTGCCTCCTGGCACTAGGGGAAGATGGAGAAATTGAGGCTTATCTTTAACAAAATACTCAGACTGCAGGTGATAAAGAGGGTATTTGGAGCTTTTATCTGTTACCAAAGTTCACCCACTGAACTTTAGGCATCACTTAGGGTTATGATTAGGGTTCAAGTGTTGGTTGTCACTCCTGCTCTGAAGGATACAGACACAGACTGAAGGTTGTAGTGTCTTTACCCATCAGTTTGTGTCTGTAGAGTTAGTATTTTGTTTAGTTGGGCGTGAGCCATTTGTACAGGTTGCAGTAACTGTAACCTTTGTCTTAGACATATCTTGCTAATAAGTTACTCCACTGTGAGACAATAAATCGAAAGAAGTTTGAATTACCATGGTTACAGTGACCAGTCTTTCACAGGAGGCATCCTCTAACCTCTGGCTCAACTATCATTTCTCTCTCCTTCACTTCCCCCCATCCTTCTCTTGCCCTCTCTCCATCATCCTCTCTGCTTGATGAATATGAATCATTGTGTTTGTGTCCTCACATGATTGTCCTTGGTCTTTCATGTCCCTCCTTTTATCTACCCGCCTTCCCCCCACTCAATTCCTCTCGTTCTTTTCCTCTCCAATACTCCCTCCTACTTTCCTTTTATTCATTTTAAGCCCTTTTTCCTCTCTCTGTTTGATAAATCATACAGCCCACAAAGCATGATAACAGATGTTTAACAATGCCCGAGTGTGCTACAAATAGCAGGTGTTTGGGCTGCGGTTCAGCATCTGTCCAGTTGGTTTTTTTTGGCAGTTAAGAGGACATGCCCGCTTCTTCTCCCCTCACCTTTCGCCTCTCCTCAGCAGCCTCCAGTTTCTTCTGGATCTCCTCCAGGGATGGGTCGCGGCGCTGCGGCATGGAAGCATTGAGTTCTGGCACGCCATCAAAAGACGGTGGCTTGAGGATGACCTCAAAGGCCTGGCCCGATGCACGTTTGTTTAGCTCAATAACTTCTACATCTTTGATGATGCACCAGCCCAGGTCCACTGCATCTGTTTTGTTGGATAGTGGGAGTGTTTAGATTATGCATTTACTGTCAGGGTTTAATTAACATCCTTGTATCTTCTGTTTCTCATTAATATCATCATCAGTCTATATTTTTAGTACAAACTACAAACAGTTACAATCAACAACATTCAAACCTTGGAACCGTAGCAGTGGTTCTAAGGCTCAGGTTAAAGTTTTGTTAAAGTGTGCGTGGGGAGCACAGTAACAAAAAGCCGATCTTCCTGCAGAGTGAGTCATTTCTGCATTCTGGTACCTCCCAGAGGAGGGCTGAGAGATAGGAGAGGAGTTTTTTCTTTGTAATATATTTATAAATAAATAAACACAAACTATGGCCCCTCCTCACAGACAGAGCAAGCAAGCCAGTTTTTTTTTTTTAATCTCCAGTGATTCATCTTGAGATACAGTAATACTGTATCCAGAGGTTTGAGAGTGGAACCATCTATAAATAACATGCCTTTAATCCAAACAAAACCAAAATCAATTTCTCTCTTAACTTTGATTAAAAAAAAAGAAAAAAAAAAGTAGTTTTTTCTACCTAATTAAACTAAATGCCTGGGTATTTATATAGTTCCACACTCACTATTACAATGTTATTTCAAACTAATTTCAAAACTATCCTAGGCAGTATATTGTATCCTAGTCAATAATTTGCATGTTCTTCACTTGTCTGTGATGGTTCTCCCCGGATACTCAAAAGACATGTATGTTTGGTTAACTGGTGATCCTAAATTGGCCGTAGGTGTGAATGTGAGCGTGAATGGTTGTCAGCCCTGTGATAGATTGAGGACCTGTCCAGGATATATCCTGCCTCTCACCCAGTGACAACTGGGATAGGCTCCAGCCCAGCTGCGATCCTGAATTGGATAAGCAGGAAAAAAAATGGATGGATGGAGCTATAAATTTGGAGAGGTGGCATGAAGAAAATAAAAGCATGTGTCATCTGCAAAGATATAGAATTTATGATTGCACAATGCAGAGGAGATACTGGTATAAATGGAAAATAAAATATTCCAAGGAAAGAACCTTTCATAACTGGGAGAAAAGAGGCTTGACTATTGGCTACCCACAGGCAGCTACAATGGTCAAAATCCAAAGAAGAACATGTTTGTAAAAGTAGAAAGTGGTCAACTGCATCAGAAACCTTTCAGATCAGTAAAAGATTATCATAGTTCTTTGTGATCTAAATCTGAGACTATATTATTAATAATCAGAGAAGTGCACAATGCTTAGACCTAAACTCAGAGTGAAATATAAATATAAATTATTTCAAGTTTTCATCAAGAAGTGACTCAAGTAGTTTTGCTAGACAAGCTAGTTTTGAGATTGGATGACTCTTAACTTTCTTCAGAGATCTAGAGGAAGAACACAGGCAGTCTTCCAAGCGGTAGGAATGATGCCAAGATTAAAAATAGGAGTTATATATTCAGAAATTAGCAAATAGTTCCAGTCTGTAGTCACTCCTGATTTGTTATGGCTTTACAAACTATGAAACTTTTGATATAAGAGGCCAAAACCACTTCTTGTCTTAAAAAACTGTAGATCATTCAGCCCTTAAAATTATTATTTAGAAAGAACCAGAAGGAGTAGAAGTAGTTTGAGAGCTGGCTTCGGCTTTGAGAGTGGAGATGAACAGTGGGATCGCTTTGGCTGAAAATCTAATAAGGCATCTATAGAGAGAATTTTATGTGTCTGGTCCAAGTCGCTTGAGAAGTTCCTGCTTTTAGATTTGAAACCAAATTGATAGGAAGAGGAACCTGAGGAACATCAAACTCCAACTCCAATGACTAGTGTCTCCTCGCTGCGATGACTGTACCTCCTTTATAACCACTATTGTTTGTGTGAAGATTTCTTTTACCTTCTGCCTTGTAAGTAGGGTTTTCTGCAGTGTGTGGGTTCAGGCAGGAGCAGAACAGAGACACCAGGGGGAGCTCTTTGACCTTCTCTTTATAGGCTGAGGACACACACAGAGACACACACACACACACATCTTATTGAAGATCAAGCTGAATCATGAACCAGCATTCAAGGACTGATAATGTAATTTATTCTCATTATGTTATAGCAGCGAACATAATAATGACAAGCAAATAAATGTGAACATATCAGTGCAGTATAGTGTTTAAAGCAGAGGAACGGAGGGGGTGCGACGTGAACGAGTTTCTGCTGTGGCTGCATTTACCTGCCAGAGTCATCGTCTCACTGTGTATGTAACTCTCCAGGGATGCTGAAGATCCTTCTCACTCTGTCAGAGAGCTGTGCAGGGACAGAGACAGAGAGGGAAGGATTGCATGAAGGAGCTTCAAAGGGCACACAATGAATCTGAGGAGACAATGAACAGGAAACAAAACTGCAGAGCACTTGTATACCTCTCACTGCACCAGTATTATCTCTTAAAGGGGAAAGAGTAATGGTGAATGGCTGCATTGCTGTAACACTTATCCAAAGTCACTTTACAGTTTGCCTCTCAGTCACCCATCTGAATATGAGCTGCTGTGCAAGTGGACAAGGTGCTACTGAACCAGGGGTGTGTTCAGAGGGGGGGCATGGGATGGTCCTCTTAAACACTATAGAATGGTGTGTTAAAGAGTCTACAATATTTGTTTCTCCACTTGCAACTTAGAATTATTCAATGACAAATGATGTTTAAACTCTTGTGCAGTCCCACTTTTCATGTAATATGATCTATTTGATGGCCTCCACCATATTTTAAAAAATTAAATAAAATAAAAATCTAGAAACCCCACAGCTCCCAACCCTAGAATAAATAAATGTGTGTTAAAATTGAAGGTAATACTTGCCAGATCAGTTTAAATACCCTTTTTCCTGTTATGCTTTTCCTTATTTTTTGTTATATATTCTGTTACAATGGTGATTCATCATCTTAAACATAGCCAACATAGCCATAGCCAAGTTTCAAATAAAGACGTCATCACATGTACAAGTAATCACTATGAGTCAAAAGCTCAGACTGGTCTAAACACTCACTTTAGATATATTTTCTGCTCTTGCCTCTGTATGTCAGTGAGAGCAGCTATTCTTAATATGAACATCTCACACACAGAGCTGTGGCTGTGAGCGCAGATGTCCCACCCACCTAATGTTCAAACCTTTTGTTTGCAAGGGACAGACCAATGAGAACAAAGCTGGCTCAATGGGAGGTTGGGCTTAAAGGGAGAGGAGCCAGATGGCTTGTTTGAGACCACTAAGGCCCATAAGATGAATAAGGATTATTTTCAACTGTGAATAATGCAAAGCTCTTCTAGTAGAGTTCAAGAATAAAAATTTAGAGCTGGAAATGAGCGTATGGTCTTCTTTAATAGCCTGCAAAAATCAAACCAGGGAGTAAACATTAATGAATAATGAAAAGAGATCCATCTTTTGGCTCAAATGTTGCAATCATAGATTACAGATCTCTGATTTCCCAAAGTGACAAAAAGAGATTCTCTCCCGACATGTTTGAAGAGACACGCGTATACTCCAGTTCGTGTGAAATTTTTTATTTTTTCTGAGTCAGAACTTTCTGCAGTTTCAGTGTTGTTGTTTCACCATTTCATATTAAAACTTGAAAATACTTATACGAACATCTGAATGAACTTTTAACTTTAAGGATGGATGGATGTGATGTTAGGCTCTGAACAGCTTGTTATGTCACTATATCTTGCTCATATGTGTCGAGCATCTTTCCCCCTTTATCAGATGAATGTGAAAACAGCCATCTGCAAGTCTCCAACATCCAATTGAAGTAACAGTAAGTAAAACATATTTTCGATGTTAAGGGGGATGTTTTTCCCCCTACAAGCCTCCTTTGTTGTGTTGCTGTAAATCAGCCATAGCAAATGGGGGAGAAGCAGCTGTAAATCTTTGAGAAAATACAAGAAAGGAAGATATTGGTAAAAATAACAAAGCAGCCTGCTTTCAACACGCTGCAAATGTTCTTCAAACCTTTAAACCGTGCTGCAGTGTGTTGTCACTGAAGTAAATATAACTAGGCGACACACTGATTGTAGACTGTTTTTCCTAACAAATTAAAATCATTCATAATTCAACAATAATTCTGTTAAATTCTCAATGAATTTGGCGAGAAGCAAATTGCATTGAGGGAGACAAGCAGCAGTGTAACAAATCATCTCACCAGACCTTACCAACACCTGCCGTCTCTCTGTCTCCTCCCCATCTGTCAGATGGTCTCGTCAACACTGAATTGATGTACATCTGAAGGATGCTATAAATCTGTCTCTCATTCTATGTAGACTCCAGAAACAACTGGACAAACTATCAAACTTGATAATAAAAATGAGCCAAAATCATTTCTTTAATGCTCAATTACATTTTAGTGAACCCGATCAAGAATAAAAAATGGTGCTTTTCTACATCATTGGCCCTCTAAAACCTTTAGTGTGCCAATTGGATAATCTTATCCTTTCAGATTCTGGGAGTGCTCTGCACAGCTTTCTGACCTTTTCTCAGTCCAGTGCACACACTAATTAAGTTTGCTTAAATCCTGGGAACTAGTATCATTTGTATACAAGCACTTGTATCATGTGGATACACACCAGGCTCGCGGTGATGTAGAAAACAATAAAGAAATATTTTAACTTCATGTAACAGTTTTCCACCACAGTGGGAGACATGCCTGTGGTTCTTGATGCGGGGCCAATTGAGACCTGAGCTATCCTAAGACCTTCCTAGTTGTGTTTTGAAGTTAAATGATCTTTAAAAGCCAAGTGAACAAGTGCATGTAAAATCACAGATTTTATAAAAATATGTTTTTTCCACATCTGAAAAGTGAAGCCAATGCAGAAGGGCTTTAAACCTGCAGTGGGGCGACACTTGCCTGACGAGTTTAAGGGCTCAATGACTAGCTTCAAGTAATACTGAACATAACATGAAATTCATTTGATTCCCATTAGAGTAATAAAGGAGGATGAAGGAGGGAATGCTCATTGGCTAATGACTCAGTGACTTCTGGTTTAAAAAAGCAAAGACAGCAACAGACAAAATTCTCAGCTTGAATATTCACAAGACTTCCACTAACACGTGGATGGGTGGCAGAACTCGCCATCATGTATTGTTTGGTTTTTGGTGTCCTAACCTAACCAAATGGCAAATGGACAAAAGCAAACAGCAAGTGAAAGCTAAATTTAAAAGTGGTCCCAAGTAAGAATCAATCTGCAGTCGAGTTGAAAGTCAGATGTGTTTGGAGTCATGTCCACCCCACCTGCAGGCTCAGGAGCTGGTATAGCTCACCAGGTTGACCAGGCAACCCATATGCCGTAAGGCTATTGCAGAAACCTGGGTTTCATTCCACCCTGAGGCCATTTAATGCGTGTCTTTCCTGTCTACTCTTCACCATTCCATCCCAAAAAAGGCAAAAAAAAAAAGTCCAATACATATATATTAAAAAAAAAAAATTAAATGAAATAAACTGTCTGTCACATCGCTGCTAGTATCTTCCTAAGGTCTCAATCACACAGGCCTAGAGGTTGGTCGCGACCCCCTGGCAACCTCTAGTCGGTAGGGAAAAATGTGTATTAGTGAGTGGTTGCTGGAGGTTGCTGGCAGTTGCTTGGTAAAATTGATTGCAAAGAACAAGAAGGTGCTGCACCAAAAACCTTGCGCTTGGGTGGCTAGCAGATTGCTGCAGTCACCCATAGTTTCCACGGAAGACGCAAACGCTTGTCTGCAAGCGCTTGCTAACTAACCACCCAGTAGTAATGAAACTTGAAAAAGTGCGACACAGACCTGAAACAAATAACATTTCCCTTCAAAGTAAAAATTGTGCCTTTGAAATGTATTGGTTGCAGTGGTAAGGCACTTTGAAGGCAAACCTCACAGTGTCACTACCCCTTGGCGAGTGTTTGCAGACAAGTTGGCATCTTCCATGCAAACTAGTGGTGACTGCAGCAGTCTGCTAGCGACTACAAGGAGTGACCAATTCCTGACCAAATTCACCCAGTGAGAGCAAGCAACTTCCCAGAAATCAGCCAGGGGAATAAACATTTTTCCCTATCGACCAGTTGTTACCAGGGGGTGACTGACCTGTCTCTAGGCCTGCGTGACTAGGGTTTAGCAATCAATTTCACAGCGACTGCTAGTGACCTCCAGCAACCACGCAAAACCAGTCGGGGATACTCATTTTTCCCTAGCGACCAGTGTTTGCCAGGCAGTTGCCAACCAGTCTCTAGGCCTGTGTGACTGGGGCCTACGTGAGCTGTTTAGTTTTTCTGGTAAGTACATTTTGTTTTAATCAAATTTTTTACTATAAATGAGCATCCCATTTAATATCACAGTGAATTATGAGTGCACCTCGCAAACCAAGCTAGCTACTCAGCCTTAGAACTAGCTAATAACCCCCCCAGTTTCCCCTTGTCGTCCAAATATGGTCACATTAAAAAAACCAAGATAGCCACAACTGAAATGCTGAACTCCAGGCTTTAACGTGTAATGCAGTTTTGTAACGTGTTTTGTAAATAGCTGCAGCTATCCGAAAGTTACTAGAAAATGTAGTTTGTAGTTTAGCTTCTTGTCTTGGTATGCTCCAACACTGTTATAAACAAGCATTAGAGGTGCTGGAGGTGTTTGAACCTTGGAGAATGCCAGGCTAGCTGCCACTTTTACACTTACATTTACCTCTTAGACAGAAGTAAATAACCATATTTCCCAAAATGTCTCTGTCTATCTGTTTGTCTATCTGTAAATGAGCGTGTCAGAATGCCCGAACAGTAGTTTGCGCCACATAGTGACAGAAGCGTCCTAATGAGACAACCTGTGTTACCGAGGAAGACAGATATCTCATTATACTGCAGAGCACAAGCTCACCTGGCCACCCTGACACAGTTCCCTGAGGGACAGACACTCACAAGGACACACACATATGCATTTGCACACACACGTACACACATACTAGTCAGGCAGTAAACGAACTGCTTTGCTGCACCGTTGGAATGCGCACACACACAGGAACACATGCAGCTGCTTCTCATCTTATGAAACCACCCAGGTTGCAGAGATCAATGCACTGCTTCCTGCAGGAGTAAGAGTGTTTCTTCTCTAGTTTGTGTGAGAGAGAGGGGGAGCAGTTTGTAAAGCTCTCGGTATACAAGAGGGAACATTTGGAGTCATGTGGATGGGAAATTTTGCTGACAGTGACCTATTGATATTCATGGCTTTTCATCTCAGGGGAACACTGGCCCTTAATCTGTACTGAAGCCAACATTTTTCCTGTAGGGCCTCAAAAAAAAGAAATGCATATTAAAATAATAAAAAAGTATAGTAACTAATATATCTTGCTGTCTATTATGTTACTAAATCTTCAACATTTTTGGCACATTAGTTTATTTGTCCCCCTGCAGAGAGTCAGGTGAGAAAACTGATACTGTTTATGTCTTTATGCTAAAGATGAAGCATGTTAAAAAAAATTGACAGGGGTTAGCTCAAGTATAAATCTTATTCTGTTAAGTAAGTCCCCATAAATTATTGCTTTTATTCTTGTAATAGTATAAAAGTGCTGGAACAATTTTTGTTAGCACTGGGCAGAGCCATGCTAGCTGTTTCCCACCATTTCTAGTCATTGTGCTAAACTAAGCTAGCACAATGACTAGCTAGCTTAGCTTAACACAATGATTAGAAATGGTTCATATTTCCTATTATTTCTTATTTTATTACATTTTAACATTATCATTACATTCAATTACTTATTGATTACATTTCTAATAAAGATGAAAAATTGTGTACTACTGTAGATGCTTCAACAGGTTTGACATTAAATTCTTTATTACTGACAGAATTTAAGCCTCCTGGAAAAATAATATTAGAGTACTTTCCTGATGTGATGGACATAAGATATTGTTGAATTTCCAGACATTCTTATTCACCAACACGGTCACCCTCTTTGGGTCAGCTGGCAGGTTGTTTAGAGCAATGAGCACTGATTCGATAAAGCCCAAAGACATGAATGTTACATTAATTGGTGATTCTAAATTGGCTGTGTAAGTGGGACAGGTAAAGCATATAGAATAAAGTTCTGTACAGTATGAATGAATGGTTAAATGTAGCTTTTAGTCTAAAGTGCTCTGAGTGGTCAGTAAGACTAGAAAAGCGCTATGTAAATGCCAGTCCATTTCCATTTCCAATTGATCAGAAGAGCAAATTCAAAAGATCAGATCCAGTCAAAAACAACTCACAAAATTTGAGCACATGGAACCAAACAATGGAATCTGTGAAGAGGAACAGACAGCTTGTTACAGCTGAAATATGCAGAGCAACAGAATAACTGTAATATTCTACAAATAAGTGTTTTACTGATATATTTGGATATAGCCCCCTTTATCACTGACATATTGATTAAAAACAGTTTAAATTTCATATTCTTTCTCACTATCACCAAACTATATTTATTTTCCATTTTAATTGTGTAACTCATGCAACGAGTTTTTTCCCCAACACGAGGGCATCATTTCTGGAAATCTATTGAAATTTCCAAAAAGCTCAGAGCTTCACATCTTAATATCTTCATATTTCAAAACGCATGCTCTGAAAATGACCTGGATGGTCAGCGCAAGTCTCGCCAAACCGCTGGTAGACATATACTTTCAGCTGAGATTTTTACGTGAGTTGATATCAGGTTTTCTAAAAGTAGATGTCTTGTTTCTATTTTTCACATACAGCATAGAGCTGTGACACCCTCAATGTCCTTTCCAAGAAGGAGACAGTCTTTTTTCTTATTGCTTCTGTTTCCATGGAAGCAGTATTTGATGTACTACTTAAGTACATTTTTCAAATTACATTTATACACGTCTGATTGTTTCTAATAATACGGTGATTGTAGTAGTCCAAGTTCTCATACGAGAAGCAGTTACAGCACCATATTCCTACTTTACACTAAAGTTTCCACGCATCCTTCACAGGGAATACGAGCATTTGTCAAACTCTAGCAGATAAATATTCCTATGACATTTTCATGAGGTATTTTTGATTTTACAGATTGTTTTGCCTCTGTCATTTTTTTTTCTACCTAAAACCTGCGCATACAAAGGTGCAATACATGTACAATACATTAATTAATACATTCATTAGCGTGATATTGCTACTACAGAAAAGAAACTTTGCAGACTCAAAACCGATCAACAATACAAGACAAATCTGAACTTTTGACAATTATTATCACATTTTACTCGGTTTCATACCCTTCACTATCTCTCTTATTGTTTGTTCTTCTGTTTTATGCACAAACACATAAAAACACCCTCCATTTTCTCCCCCATTCTCTGTCTCCCTCTCCTTCCTTAAATCAGAAACAAAGCTGCATTTGCATATATGGAGGATCAATAATAAATGACATGTTTCAAACTATGCAGTTTCAGGGTACACTCAGTTCTCTTCCTTTCTCCCTTTTTCTTCCTTTGCCTATCAGCAGGAACCTTCGCCGCCGCATCATCACTCTCCTTTCCTCACCCTCACCCCATTCCACCCCACCGACACACTCAAAAACACGCACATGCTGGTAGTATTCAGTTATTTAATGGAACTTAACCTCAAGAACCCAAGGTGGTCTAAGTGAAACCCAGATATGTGCAGCTGTCTGTTTGGCGATGCGGGCGCTGCAGACTTACCCCCCTCTGTCCCTGTCTTCTCTGCTGCTGATGGTGAACCGGTGACTACGGTTTCCCCCGTCTGGCTGCAAGGATGCAGGCGCCGGGCAACAGCATCAGCAACAGCATCAATGCTGCCTCCATGACATCACCATGGAGACGCCTCATTGGTCTGAGACACTGCCAGCATCTGAACCTTTCAGCCAATGGGAGCAGAGAGGAAGGATGGTGGGGAGGGACGTCAGTTCTTTTGTGTTGTACTGCAGGGTGGGTGGTAGAATCAGTGTTTTAATGTATGGCGCAGGAGCGTGCATGCGTACTGTGCATGAGAGGCAGTTCAGTGAAGTAGTGTGAGAAATTGGGGAAGATTTTTGTGTGCGTGCCTCTAAGCCTGTCTCAGCAGGGGGCCCAGCTAGGAAGCACACAGGACCCTAAATTATTTAGATCCAAATACAGGAACAAGTAGAAAACCTTTTGCAGCTTCGAGCACATGCAGTCTATCACACATATTTGTTATGGCAAGTATTGTTAAAACTACAAATACTGGTTTGTCGATAGAAGTACAGAAACAAGGAAAGAAAATCCCCCTATGAAATGAAAAGCTAAATTTGTCAGCATTAAACTCTTATTTTACAATGTTTGACTGCTGTGATCTACAAAACATATGTACTCTACTGTACAGAGTATAAGCTTTTAAATATATACCTGTCAGCTTCTATTTTGCCATTAAACCCTTGTTTTAGTGCTCCTACTATAATACCCATGACAGTTTATTATTGTAAAATTTAACAGCATGTCCTTGCCAAAGGAAAAAATACATTGTTTTTCTTTGAGATTGTAACATGCTGTAAATTTTATTTCCTCAAAGACATCAACATTCAATTCAGCTTTATTCATAAATAACGGTACATTACTGTATATTTCCAGGGTTTTTTTTTTTTTTACAGCAATTTATTTAATTGCTATAGTGTACTACTAAGGTACTTTTACAACTGCTGTATTTTACTATAAATATAGCTATTACTTTCTATGCTCTACTTCCTCTGTTTACATTTTTCTTTTACTTTAGAATAGTGCCATTTATCTGCAGTCTCTGGTTTTGCTGAACCAATTATCAACATTGTTTGTTTAAATCATTTAATGAGCATATATGAGGATCATTTTACATTGGAAATTTGTTAGTTAATATTGTTTTTGGTAGAGCCCAGCTAATAGTATTGGATTTTTGGGACTGATGTCTATATCCATTTTTACTGATATATTGAAAATTAAAAATGATGGGGTCCTTGTTAATTTGATGCCACTCTGTGTACTCCTCTGTGTACTACACAAGTGTACTGCAGACAGTGGTCAGTACTGGCGATCTGCTAGTCACACTATGTGATGGCACTATTTCCACTATACCCCTAATGTCTTTTTCCTACATTGTGTTCTGTCAAAAGAATAAATAAAGTTTTCATATATTTGCATATTAGAAAATGTAATCATTCATACATGTGATCTTACTGTAACCACAAACTCCTACATGATCAGGAGTTGAGCAATTAAAATTGGCATAGAAGTCTTAGGCCCCTGAAGGTACTTATCTATATCAGATATTAGGACATTATTATATTAAATAACAACCACCTACCAATGGACTAAAATGACCCATTTGTAACGATTATGCACCTATAGCACCTTAAAAATTTTTTTTACGACAGTAACATTCAATTTATATCCACAAAACTTTCATTGTGTATGATTACATGATGATGTCATCATGTAGCCTAGCAACCACCTAAAAACCAGCTAAATTGATTAATTTCTCAACAATAGCATCTAATTTATATCTGTAAAACTTGAAATATGCATGATAATATAATATTAATGATGAATTAATATATCATTTTTCTTTTCTTAACAAATATATTATGGTGCCATCATGTTGCCTAGCAGCCACCTACCAACAGATTAAAATCACAGACCAAACAACACTGTAGCATGGACTTTTACTAGTATATATAAGATATGTCCGTGTCTCAGCCTATAATATAAGTTCTTAATATCAGTCAGTATCAATATCAGACCAATATGTCAAGCTTAAGTTTTGTTGGTGGGATTTTAATCATTATGATTACAATGATTGTTGCTGTTGGACTGGGTTTGTGTTGCTTTTATTAAAAATGAAAAATGTGCTGGATATTAATGAAACATTTTGATCAGACAAATCTTGACAAAGCTCTGTCTCTGGATCACCACAGTCACAGGCTGTTGCTGAAACTAACAGGTGCTCCAATACATAACGTTTTGTTTTTCCATGTTTTATTACTGCCCTAATATCACACCAGAGTAGCACTAGAATGGCCCATTTATCGTAACTAAACCATGATGTTAAACACCGTTTGCAGAGTGGTGTTGCACTTGGTTTCACAGTAGTTATTCCGCAAATGAAAAAAGAGCTTGCCTACTTCCTCCTCTCTGCAAAGTTGGCACGATTGTGTGTTTCAGAAAGCTTTGAGCTGAGGTGTTTTTTGCCTCTTGGGAACTTTGTGCACCATGCCTACTAAAGTTGTTTTTTAAAGTTCTTTCAGTAGTGGATCCAAATGCCAATTAGTAGTGCTTTTGGTGACACCAGTACCAAGACAGCCCTTCTAAATAACTATGATTTAAAGACATCAAAGTAATAAGAAAGATATGACAATAGTAAAATAAAATTAAAAAAGCATGGCTTAAGGATAGTATACTTAATACTCAAAAAACCCCTCTTTTGTTGCTGCCCTTTGATCCTGTATTCAGCTCACACAAGCGACATGATGTCACCACGCTGTCCACCGGCACATCAAAGAGCTCACGGTGCTGGAGGAGAGAGAGAGAGGTATGCATGAGGTCACATTAGGGTGTGTCCTGTTGTCGCTGTCTCCTCGTCTCCCCTCACCAGCCACCGTCCTGATCGTAAACGAACGTGTGACATTGGACATCACACACATCCTGGAAATGAGATCATCAGAGGAGGGGAGAGGAGGGGAGAGAGGAGAGACACAGAGAGGAGTAGGGAGTGGTGGAGGAGGGAAAAAAAAAACATCAAACAGATTATTTCAGTGATTCTGGGGGAACAAAGATAAGAGGGAGGACCAGAGCAGAGGAAAAATAAGAAGTGAAGCCGACTGGGAACACACATGGGAAAAGCTGGGAGAAGAGCAAGAAAAATGCTCTTGGGGAAGCAGCATGAAGGATCAGACGTTTTACAGGACATAAAAGTCGCTGAATGCTGTGATGAGGAAGACAAATGGACAAATGGATCCTTTCCTCCATAGAAAAATCTCTGCAGACCATCTCTTTTGTTGGTGGTGACCTGGTTATTGTCTTCCTCACAATCAGTTTAAGCACTAAGCTGAAGGTTCAGAGTGCAGAGTTTTATGAAATATGTTTTTGGATGTTGATGCTTTCTTTTAAAACAAAACTAAACATGCAAAGAAGGCAGTATTCAGTTTAGCTGAAAGTCATATCCTTGCAACCACTTACAGACCTGCAGTGAGTGCACACACTCTTGCCCACGCCCTCTGCACTCTACCTAGCCTGGAGACCCTCGTGGCCTGTAAAAACATAAACAATTACAGCAGCTTAGCAGCAGCACTAGAGTCCTGATCTAAAATCTGACATCATCCTCTCAGTTTCTCAGGATGAGATCATCCCATCGCAATACTGGCCTCAGCTACATGTGATTGTGTGTGTGTGTGCATCTGTGTGTGTGCAAAAGAGACTGTGAGCAACTTTTGCGAATATGTAAGTGGACAAATTGTGCTCGTGCATGTCTGTGCTTGTGCAGGTGTCCGTTGTAGGACAATCAGATTACCTGTAAAATACTGTGCGGTGATGAAATTGAAGCTGAAAGGCTTTTAAAAGCATTGATTTGGATAGATATCAAGGGGAAGCCATTACTACACCAAGTGAAGAGTAATCCCTTTTTCCCTGAACCATAGAGGATTTAAAACACTCTTCGACTCAGTTGAAACTTGGATAAATTTAGCCTCCATTAATGCTACATCAACAAAAATTGAAAAATATGCTTTAAAAAGTGGCAACACCACCATGCTTAACACACATTTAACATGATTTGATTATAATCTCTTTAAATTTTGCCGCTAATACCAGCGAAGTTGTCTTGAACTCCTCATACAGATTTCACCTTTCCGCATGTTACACTTGTCAAAGACAGCCTGTCTGCAACTGTCTGTTACCATAGAAACAGGGCACTGACAAATACAGTGAGAAAGAAGTGAATGACTGCCAGCAAGAGGGAGTATCTTCTCATACACTGACTATTTTTGTTCACAGGTTGAAGACACCTAGGAAACTTGTTGGTTTTAGTTGTCAGCAGCGGCTACAGTAGCCTTGTGGAGCTGTGTCGTACCTTAAATACACTATACTGCCAAAAGTATTCGCTCGTCTACCTTCACATGCATATGAACTTGAGTGACATCCCATTCTTAATCCATAGGGTTTAATATGATGTTGGCCCACCCTTTGCAGCTATAACAGCTTCAACTCTTCTGGGAAGGCTTTCCACAAGGTTTAGGAGTGTGTTTATGGGAATTTTTAACCATTCTTCCAGAAGCACATTTGTGAGGTCAGACACTGATGTTGAACAAGAAGGCCTGGCTCACAGTCTCCGCTCTAATTCATCCCAAAGGTGTTCTATCGGATTGAGGTCTGGACTCTGTGCAGGCCAGTCAAGTTCTTCCACATCCATGTCTTTATGGACCTTGCTTTGTGCACTGGTGCGCAGTCATGTTGGAACAGGAAGGGGCCATCCCCAAACTGTTCCCACAGAGTTGGCAGCAGGAAATTGTCCAAAATGTCTTG